>JASAMX010030650.1:0-14520 GCA_030248175.1 Microlaimidae sp. YZB2_3 | reverse complement strand
AAAATACTACAAAGATACACAACACAATACTATTTACAATAGCAAAAACTAAGGACACTTCAACCCCATCAAATATATATATGCACACACAGCAAAGCACGCAAAACACTCAAAATCATAAATACACTCACAGTAACATCGTGGGGTAGATCAAAAGAAACACTCACACACACATACAAGGCAATCACTCGACCAATAATCGAGTATGCCAGCACAGTCTGGGCCCCACAACATCAAACACAAATTAACAAATTGCAAACAATACAAAACCCTGCTCTCAGAGTCGCAACAGGGCACATCACAGACAAAAATACGCACATCATACACACAGAGGCTAAAGTCCACCCAATAACAACACACATTCAACTCCACGCAAAACAAGCAAAATTGGCAGCCATGTACATAAACAATCCACTCAACTACTTTACACAACAACCTGCACCCAGCAGGCTCAAAAAAGCAAACAATATTTAACAACAACAACTACACAACAAACATTCCAACAGACATACACAACAAAACTTACAAAGCATTAAAATAACAAATCCACACAAACACAGTCACAAACCACATCAACAACACTCCAATAAACCCAACACTTAAAACAAAAGCACCAGCAATAAGCAACGAAGAAAAAAATTTTCCTCACAAATCAGGAGAACCCTCGCCCAACTCAGGGCGGCAAATCTCCTTTCCTCTACTCTTACATACACAAAATCAATCCTACAAAATACACATCACCAAACTGCCTGCTATGCAAAACACAAATACACACAGCACAACATCTTTTTACATGCACACACATTAACATGACCTTGAGACCAGATGACCTTTGGGCTAACCCCGCAGCGGTTGCTGATTTCCTCAAGTCGGAAAGGGGGTGAGCAAGGCATGGAGCGTGCCAGACGGAACCAACCAGTGTTGAACGAATGGAAAGAAAAAAAAAAATTAATAAACAATAACAGCCTTTTGGCAACAATAAGGATTGTACAGAGCAGACAACCAACATCCCCTCATAAAAACCGCACAAAAATAGCAGACCGGTTTCAATTGGTGGCAGAAACGGCACCAGTTCCCAGCGCCATCTGCTTCAACCGCGCGGAAAACGGCAAAAACAACAGAGTACTTTTTTTAATTCTTGCATTACTGATGACAAAATTAATTCAAAGTTTTATTTATTAAAAAATAATAATAAGCGTCGGTGGCGCGGGAGCGCCACGCGCCGGTAATCATCGGTGGTGCGGGGTGCCAACTGCAATTTTTAACCAACGGTACCGCGCCAACTATACTTAAAGAACGTGAGTAAATTTTGTTATTCATGTTCATCATCTTATTATTATTATTATTTTTACTTTAAAAATTATAATTGCAATCATTGGCGCACGGCATCGCGCCAACTATATTTAGAGAACGTAGGTAAACTTTGTCTGGAGCGCAACTGCACCGCACTAACTATAATTAAACAACGTGGGTTAATTTTGTAATTTAAATTCTTCTTTTTATTATTATTATTTTTTATTTTATCTCGGCAACGGAATGATTATAAACATATGTCATTGCGCAGCTAAAACTATAGTTTATAAGGCTATTTTTTAATTTAATTCAAAAAAAGTGGTAGACTAGCCTTGAAAAATGCTCTAATAATAGAGCAGGAAAAAGGGGCGATTTTTCCCCGGGCGTATGTTTAGACAGAAAAGATGTAGACTAGTCTGAGATGGACATTATGTGGACTATAGGAAATTTGCATTTGGTTTTGCCAGCTGCTCACTAAATAAAAATTTCTACGATATGATAATGATTTGTTTATACATTGATCTAATTACATAGCACTGTTGCATTTTTTTTAGTTTGATGAAATGTCAATTGAAAAAATCATACTCACAGCAATCTTTGACAAGCGCGAAATCGCCACTTTTTCAAATTTATAGCTGTTTCTTACACATACAAATATAACCTTCTAATTGAAAAAGTGGCGATTTCGCGCTTGTCAAAGATTGCTGTGAGTATGATTTTTTCAATTGACATTTCATCAAACTAAAAAAATGCAACAGTGCTATGTAATTAGATCAATGTATAAACAAATCATTATCATATCGTAGAAATTTTTATTTAGTGAGCAGCTGGCAAAACCAAATGCAAATTTCCTATAGTCCACATAATGTCCATCTCAGACTAGTCTACATCTTTTCTGTCTAAACATACGCCCGGGGAAAAATCGCCCCTTTTTCCTGCTCTATTATTAGAGCATTTTTCAAGGCTAGTTAAATAATTGAAAAACTTAAATACTTGTAGCAAATAACTAATGGCAGGAAACCTTTAACTAAAATTTAAAACACTTTATTTTATATTGACAAAATAAATCCTATTAAGTGTATTATAGTATTAAGAAAGAAAAAAATAAGAAAAAAACTATTAAGTGTATTATAGTATTAATAGTAGGTTAAATAAAATCTTAAAACAATGATAAACATTGTAAAGATTCCAATATAATTGCGCAATGATTTTTCAAAAAATAAATCTAAAAATATTAGCAATTATCAGTTTAAAAGCAAAAAATAATTTTTATTTATAAATATAAAAAAGTCCGGCCGGATATTTGAAAAGTCTGACCCGACTGGACCGGATATCCGGTTGGCCCCAACCCCCTCCCCCTAAATCCAAGCTTCACCCCACATTTCGAACCTACTTGAATATTTATGGAGTAAACCCCAGCCTACCCCCATTTTCATTAATTATGGTTATTTTTGTTAGTCATGTGTTTAAATTTTATTTTATAATTTTTTTAGAAACCGCGGCATGTGCAATCGCTCAATTTTTGGAACCCCCTGATTCAGTGGTAGCTTCCAGTATTCAAGCAACGATACCGGCGGTAGACGAAAAAACAAGAGGCTGGTTATTGTTTACTGGTAATGTTATTATATATGTTATCGTTTGCCACTAACCAGAGTTTCGTTCAACACTGGTTGGTTCCGTCTGGCACGCTCCACGCCTTGCTCACCCCCTTTCCCACTCTCGGAGGAAATCAGCAACCGCTGCGGGGTTAGCCCAAAGGTCATCTGGTCTCAAGGTCATGTTAATGTGTGTGCATGTAAAAAGATGTTGTGCTGTGTGTATTTGTGTTTTGCATAGCAGGCAGTTTGGTGATGTGTATTTTGTAGGATTGATTTTGTGTATGTAAGAGTAGAGGAAAGGAGATTTGCCGCCCTGAGTTGGGCGAGGGTTCTCCTGATCCCGCGAGGAAAAATTTTTTTCTTCGTTGCTTATTGCTGGTGCTTTTGTTTTAAGTGTTGGGTTTATTGGAGTGTTGTTGATGTGGTTTGTGACTGTGTTTGTGTGGATTTGTTATTTTAATGCTTTGTAAGTTTTGTTGTGTATGTCTGTTGGAATGTTTGTTGTGTAGTTGTTGTTGTGAAATATTGTTTGCTTTTTGAGCCTGCTGGGTGCAGGTTGTTGTGTAAAGTAGTTGAGTGGATTGTTTATGTACATGGCTGCCAATTTTGCTTGTTTTGCGTGGAGTTGAATGTGTGTTGTTATTGGGTGGACTTTAGCCTCTGTGTGTATGATGTGCGTATTTTTGTCTGTGATGTGCCCTGTTGCGACTCTGAGAGCAGGGTTTTGTATTGTTTGCAATTTGTTAATTTGTGTTTGATGTTGTGGGGCCCAGACTGTGCTGGCATACTCGATTATTGGTCGAGTGATTGCCTTGTATGTGTGTGTGAGTGTTTCTTTTGGTCTACCCCACGATGTTACTGTGAGTGTATTTATGATTTTGAGTGTTTTGCGTGCTTTGCTGTGTGTATTTGCGGTGTGTGTGTTGAATGTAAGGTTGGGGTCAAAAGTGTGCCCCAAGATTTTTAAGTTTTTAGTTGTGATGAGTGTTGTGTTGTGTTGTTTATTTGTAGTGATAGTTGTGTGTTGTACTCTGCAGGGTCTGGTGTGAATAGTGTGGATGTTGTTTTGCTTGCATTTTTAGTGTGAGTTGGTTGTTGTCTGTCCATGTTTGTATTGTTTGTAAGTATGGTATTTGTTGTTGTGCTATGTGGTGCTTTGGGTGTGATGCATATATTGTGATGTCTTCTGCATATGTTGTGATGTGTACGTTTGGTGGTGGTTCTGAAATGTCTGCAGTGTAGATGTTGAATAGTGTGGGTGATATATAGGAGCCTTGTGGGACTCCTGTTTTTATAAGTTTTTGTTTTGATTTGTGATTGTTGTATGTGGTGTATGCTTTGCGGCCTTTGATTTAATTGTTTATGAATTTTGTGATTGTTGTTGGTACAGGTGTTTGTGCGAGTTTGTGTATGAGTGTGTGGTGATTGACCGTGTCAAAAGCTTTGGACATGTCCAGTGCTATGACAGCTGTGCGGTGTGGTGGTTTGTTGAAACCTGCTTCTATGTGAGTGTAAAGTGTTTGTAATCAGGGCCGTAGCCAGGGGGGATTGAGGGGATTAATCCCCCCTCAAATTTTGGGAAGGCAAAAAATTTTGTAGAGGTCCCTCCCCCCTTTGGTTTCCAAAAAAATTTTTTTTCCAAATCACTCTGTAATGTATTAAAGCTATCTAAAATGCATTATTTAAAATGATGTAGGTTCATGTAAGCTGTCATTTATGAAAAAAAAGTAATTATTTATAATTCAAAACATTAGTGCAGTGAATTTAAAAATATTGCATTTTTGTTTTGTGTGAAAATATTTGCACAAAAGCGGCAGTATCAAAGAGCAGGAAGTCACGATTCAACCACTTTTTTGGTATAAAAAAGCGGTTTTCTTAGGATTTTTAGTATTAATAACAAGCATTAATATTATTAATGCTTAAGTTTGTTATTAATTTCAGTTATTAATGTTTCAGTTATTTATTTATAGTATTAATAACTGTATTTTTAGTACTAATAACTGAAGCATTTACTATAAAAACTTAACTTAAATTAAATAAAGATTTTTTATTTTTAGAAAACATTTGTTCTTTTTTATTTAAATGGTAATAAAATGCCTAAAACTATTTTATTTTGTTATATTTATTTAAAAAAAAACAACAGAAAATAAATAAAGATTCAGTACGTAAATTTAGGTTTCCTGGTGCGTTTTAAAAGCTTAAAATTAAAAAATTTTCCAAAAATACGTTTCTAGCCAAAAATCGAGGCGCCAGGCTGGCGTCTAGGCCCAAAATTTTGGCGCCAGCGAAAAATTCTAGGCGCCAATGGTGTCGATTTGGCATAGGCGGTGAAGATATTTTTTGCAAAATTGCCCTGTCCATTTTTTTAAAATTCCGGCTTTGCTGGATTCTTCGTTTTCATTTTGCATTATTAACACCCATGTTAAAAAGCTTTGTTTATATTGTTATATTTCGTGAGACATTGTATGGAAAAATTTTTCGCACTTCAGAAAACTGTTCCAAAATACCTTAAAAACCGCGCTACCTTACTTCGCGCATTCTTCATAAAAAAGAATCGAACAAAAGAAGTCTGAGCTTGTTTTAGGTCTGGAATTTCTAGTCAAAACGGGAAATCTCGGTGTGATCGAGGCTGCCTGCCGGGCCGCTTTGCCAAGCACCCTTTCTAAAGCCCTGTATCTTTTCTACGATCTTCCACCGATACTGGCCAAAGGCGAACCTCTATTGGCCAAAAAGCGGACACTCCTAGAAGATACTTTCCAAACGGTTTGTTTTTTTTGCTTTAATTTTTAACTTTTTTCGATTTTTACTGCGTTTCAGACCCATATGTCTCCGTTTCTTGAATACCGAGAGCAGTCAAGTTGCAAAGTGTAAGATCAAATCATTTCACCTCAAAATTAATCCCGTTTTGAATTTTAGGAGTAAGATCAAAGGGGGTTTGTTGGGACGGGACGGGACCCTGGGTTTTTGGTGAAGGTCGGCCCGGAGTGCAAAATTTTTAAAACTAGATGAAGTTATGGGTCGATGTTGTTAATTATCATAGGTTTTAAATAGAATAGAATAATATTTATTCAAAACGCACTACATGTTATAAATATAGAAGACTGACATTGAATGTAAAATTAAAAAGAGATTTAAAGAACACAATGACAAAAAATTACAGGGCAGGAGCACGCATACAGTTATACATTTAACGAAAATAATAAGTATTTTATGAAAAAAAATGAATTCTTTAGTTTGGACAAACTTTCAAGAGAAAGGCGAAAAAATCTCAGCCACTCAGAAAAATAGTTCACTCAACAAAAAATACCAGTAGTGGCCTAATTTTTTGTATTAGTTTTCTTTATTTTAGCTTTTAACAAGATTGTGCAGTCACAGCTGTGCCGGGGAAGAATTAGCTAGAAAAGACGATCTAAGTCTCTTATTCTCTGGTAAAACACATTTTTATGTTGTTTTTTTGATTAATAACTTTTTTTTTCCATAAAAATGATGTCGAATAAATAAAACATTAATGACTATATTTCGCCAACTAAATTTTTACTAACACATATTTTATTGTTTATATCTTTAAAATTAATATTTTTAAAAATATAAATACAAGATTTCATCAGTTATAAAAATATAATATGGTTATGTGAGTTTTTTTAGTCCAAATCGTTTTTTAAGAGATGTTTATGGTGTTAAAGTCTAAATGTCAGTTTTTAAATATTTTAAGTTAAGGTAGGTAGGTAAGTAGGCGTAGGATACCTCTACCTGCTCTTCGTTAAATATGCTTTTTTTAAGATTTCTATTTTTTGACATTATTGTAATGTATTTCTTACGAAAAAATTACTTATTGTATTTTTGTAAGTTTGTTTAACTGTGACAAAAGATTACAACGCCGCTATGATAGTCGATTTGCGAATTTTAATTTAATTTAATTTTAATTAAAAATTTACGAGTTTGTTTTTAATAATATGTAATATTACTGATTAAACTATATAAATATTTGCCCACACAATACAGGTAGCAAAAGTTTCCTAGATTTTAATACCTGCAAATGTCTGTTGTTTCTACCCTAAAATATTATTCTCCAAAGCTCCGACCATTTAGTGCGGAGCTTCCTTCAGAGCTCAACTTATTAAATGAGCGATTAACGGAACGTTTTGGACTGTTTTATAAGACGATTTGATAGTGAAATTGAAGTAGAAGTTTACCGCAAGCCCACACATTCAAATAGGAACATCTCACAATATTCTTTTATTCCTAATCAATATTTATCAAACACACTTAACACTTTAAAATTACGGGCTCTTCGATATTGTACTAATTCAGTTTCGCTTAAAAATGAGTTTCACTTTCTATAATATGATATATTTGTTCATAAACATGATTACCGTAAAAATTTTGTTTCTAAATTCTTTGACTAATCGTTTCTAAAATCCGGGTGCGGTCCGCCGCCTATTCCACAAAATGCCCTGCCCTCTATAACCCTACCTTATTTTGGCAAATTTTCATAATATATTCTAAAAAAAAACAGTCTTAAAAACAATTCAGGGTATTCAACATTTTTTCAGTCCCCTCCTAACCTCAGGTCAAAATTATTTTATTTAAAAGACGCTACATCATCAGATAAT
This sequence comes from Microlaimidae sp. YZB2_3, assembly GCA_030248175.1. Classification (NCBI taxonomy): domain Eukaryota; kingdom Metazoa; phylum Nematoda; class Chromadorea; order Desmodorida; family Microlaimidae; species Microlaimidae sp. YZB2_3. Next base: position 7,016 of record JASAMX010030650.1, on the reverse strand, counting down.
TTAACCAACAATAATGTTGTTTATCTGTTAAGTTGTAATTTTATATTCGTAGAACACAACGTAATTCTCCGTCCGTCTTCTGAAACATCAGCGCGCCATGGACAGCTCAGCCAAAGACAGTGGACATTCCTCTATTGCTTTACATTGTTTTAAGACCAAGAACAATTTCAGCTTTTCTAAGTTTTTAGCGTCTGATAGCAGTTATTTTGGCTTGTGTTTTAAAGAAGCTTGTTTTATTTATTTTAACAAAAACTATACTAATTTATTAAATATCCATTCAAAGGAAATTTTCAATTCAGTGCCTAATATATATTCGATTTTATTACAAAAATTAGTTCTGTTTGTTTGTCATTGCCGGAGAATTAAGTTATGGCCCTGAAGAACCTGACCGCATCCACTGGTCTTTCCCATAGATCTTCTAATTTGAGAGTTGTTGGCTTTTGAGGGCATGCAAAAAGGTGTTTGACGTCGTGGGGTTTGCCACTGCAGTGGGGGCTTTCGTTTTTGATGGAGTTGTTGATTCTGAATTTGAAAGATTTGAGGCGGTGGCGAGTGTCCGGATCCAACTTGTGCCAGGAGGATTCTTGACTTCCTGTGGAGTTGTTGTTCGCTTATGTTGATTGGTGGCGGTTTTCTTTTTAATGGTGCGTTAGGTTGGAGTTGTGAAATATTTTCTTTAACAAAATATGAGTGGATGTTTGATTGGATGGCTTTTTCGGTGATCATGTGATTGAAGAAACTTTTGGCTGTTGGTCCAAGTTTTGATTGTAGGGTATGTTTCATCTCTCTTGGTCTATGGTCATTGGCTGTGATTCTGTTAGATGGATGTGTTGGCTGCATGGTTTTTGCTAAAAATTATGTTGAAAGGAGGTTTTTTTAGGCTTTTGGTTTTTTAAACATGAAAGGTAGCCGATTTTGTTTTTTTTTGTTATTTTTAGGTTAAAAATAAAAAAAATAAAAAAGAGTGGAATAAAATTTTTACCATGCTTTCTTTAATGTTGACTGGCTGTAACAAAAACCATTTTATGTTGAAATATTTTTTCATGTTAAAGAAAATTAAAAACCGCTTATTAATAAAACCTGTTTTTTTTAAGGTTTTGACATAATTATTTAAAGTCTTGCTAATAACTATAAAACTTTGCAAACGGGCAAAAAGTAAGTTATATGTACCAAGGACAATACCTAAGAAGAAATTAGCAACCTTTAAAAATTTTTATCTTCGGGCGTTTTTTCTGGTGGCTGAAGTAGACCGCGCCTTTTTCCGTCACCATAAAACAAAGTTAACCCCCCCCTGTTTTTAGTATAACAGTAATTTTTTAAGTGTACAAAACTAAGCGGAAATAATGACTGTGCGAAGCGCGAAATTTTTACCCCTTACCGGTTTATTGATAGTTCAAACCTAGCCAATTTAGGAGTTGGATTACTCCAGCCTGTTTACTTCGTAATTCTTATGAATGCATCCCTCCACCAAAGGAAATAACCTGACATTTTTACTGTATTTTAATTTACTTTACACAATTTTTGAAGCATATGGTACTCTATATCGTGGTAAGTGGTGGGTTGGGTGGAGAAACCCCATTGGCATTAATATTTACTATGTTCTATATGACTGCATCCCTCCGCCAAGAAAATAATTTGACTTTTTGTTCCGTTTCAAAATTATTTTTTAGAAATTTTTTTCGGTCCATTCATAAATCAATTCAACCTAGTAAATTATGGGTTAGGTAAGCCCACCCGTACACATGATCCTGCAAATCATGTTGAACAGATTCTTTTACATAAATTTCAAGGTGGCCGAAATTAACGGATTTCTAAATTGCCCAGTTAGCTAAACGCTAAAGTGCTTTCGAAGAAAATATAAAAACATGAAAATTAACAATTTTTAGCCTTAAATAGAAATTATTTTAAGGGTATAACTTTTCTAGTTTTGAAATTGATGAAAGAAAAAATTCAAAAAAAATCACAAAAATGCACTTTATTTGTATGAAATGTTGATCATGCAGAGTACACGAATAAACAACTTTGCAAGAACACTTTATTCAACATTCATCTAGTTACTTTTGAGCTAGTTTTTTTGTGTTTTAAAAATGAGCCAATTTTCTAACACCCTAAATTGGTGGCCAAAATTTAGTGAGATTTAGTTAGAATTTCTGTCTGTCGTAGATTATTATATCAAAACTTTTTTTTTAAACTAAATATTTCGTAAAACTTATTAAAAAAAAAACGGTAAAAAAATAGTCCTAAAATGAGGACAAAATATTTTAGAGCATATTTCAACATTAAATAAATTTTAGATCGCCCCTTTCATGAGCGAAACTTCAAAACTTTTTATATTAGAAAGTACCGCTCTAAATAGTCAGATCTCGCTCGGACTCATAATATTGGAGGGTAGAAACAGCATTGTTTGGCATAAATCATTTGACTATAATATCTAGCAAAATTTTTTTCATTTTTGTATTTCATATTTTTGAATTTGGATTAAATAAATTCAAAAATTCTTGCCGTTTAACCTAACTACTATTAGTCCGATAAATAAGTTAGTTAAACATTTTATCTGTCGTAAAACTATTAAAGTAAAGAGGTACTTAATAAAGAAAAAAATTGTAAAAGAATATTTTTTTAAATTTACAGGTGCAAGCTCGTGGTGTCCCCCGCATAATGTTACGTGGCGTAAAATAACATCAGAATTACTTATGACTATTTCCACCCGGATTTTAACTCAAACTGTGATAAAATATATACATTGTAAGTATTCTAGTTTACTCATTTTTGTTTTCAGACGGAAATTTTGCTTCTTTTTAGCTATACAACATTTGGATAAACTGGGACGAAAATGGTTTACGATGTTAAAACATTGAAAAAAAAGTTTTTAATTAATGTTTTGTGTTTATTAATTCCTACGGCAGACCTTAAAAATATTTTTGGGAATAGACGTTCAAAATAAGGTTTTTTAGTGGAAGTGTACAGCGCCAAACAACGGTAAACAGTGTCAAACATAATTTTTGGAACTGTTGTTTTGACATTAATCCTAATATTTCAAATATTTTACCACCAATACATAAATGAAATCTATGTAGCTTCCAAATTACGTTCAAAGGACAATAATCTACTTTATTTATGCTAATACAAAATTTTTGTTTACATAAGTACTATCAGGGCCGTATCCAAGAAAAGGGGATATGGGGGATATCCCCTGAGATTCTGAAGAAGCAAAAAATGTTGTAAGGGTCCCCCTTTGGTTTTTACAAAAAAATTTAGGAAATATTTTTCCCATTAGAGTTTTCCTGCGAGCGACATATTAATGCATAAAAACACAAAAAAAATCAAAAATTTTCTGCTTCGCAGATATTGTTCGTCATTAATTTCATAGGTACCAATTTCTAGATTTTACTTAATCGGTGAATAAAAGATAATATCTGTAGCGAAAAGTCCTCTTCTTCGTATATACCATTTCTACATCCAGTTAACAAATATTCATTGCATTTTATTCCTCAATCAACCGTTATTTACAATTACCATAGTCCTGCTAGTAATGACGTGTTTAGGACGGAGGCAGCCACCCACACCCCCAAATACAGCGAAGCCAGATTTTTTTTGTAAGGGGAAATTACATTGTGTTTTTTTTATCTTTAGAAGAAAAAAATTTGTTTTAATATTAGTTGTTAAGCATTCCTGATGCATTTTAAAAATATATAAACAGTCAAAAACCCAAAAATTTTCCCGCTACGCGGGAAGTTTAAATGGGTTATGGCTTTCAATAGTCAAGGCATATACATGTTTAAACTACTTTAAATAATAAATTAAAATTTATCAACGATTTTACATTATTTAAAAAAATTACATAATTATTTGTAGTTTAAAATGATAAAATCAGGCTTTAAATGGATAAACAATCTATAAATTAATTTATTAAAATTTTCTTTAATTTTATACCTTACATTTTTTAATATTTTGTAATTAAATAAATTTTTGAAGTGTGTTTGTTTAGGTGCCTCAAATAAAAAATTTTTTCCTGGGGGCATTCCCCCCTCTGAAACCTTAACAAAAGGCTCTGCTCCTTAACCCTGCTGGAGGGTTCCAGACCAGACCCCTTTAGAGTTAATTCCCTACGGTCAAATTATCGATTTTAAGATTTTTAAAAGGGTTTCCAATAGTAGTTTTTGACGTGCTTTCAAAAAACTTTTCCTGGGAGGCTGACCAGAGGCCCCCCCAGACCCATAGATGAACAGGGTCAAAAAGCAAGAGGGGGTGTTTACCCCGGTAAATGACGTTTCAAACTCTAGGGGAAGGTCGACCCCCCCCTTTCTAGAAGGGGAGTCGACCCCCTCCTAGCTTTCTAGGAGGGGGGTCGACCCGGGTAGGAGGGTTGAACCCAGGTTGGAAGATTTTGAAACCTAGAGGGGGGTCAGGGTTGGGTCCAATCTCTGAAACAAAATACTTTTAAACCATTAAATGTTAACATGAATTTGTGTTAAAAATTCACGTTTTTGGAAGAAAATTTAGTATAAAAAAATACTTAAGATTTTCTCGAGAGAGGGGGGGGACAGATTTCAAAATCTAAAGGGGCGTCAGTGGTAAAAAATTCGAAAATTTGTGGGAAGGGGGAGGCCGGATTTTTTCCAGGAGGGGCCCCCAAAATTTCGAGGCAATGGTGGGGGGTGAAGTGGACCCCATCCTACCACCCCCTGTTCATCTATGCCCAGACCCCCTTTAGTTGGGGGGAGGGGGGCTGCGCCGCCCCAAACCCCCGACCAGCCGCCTTTTGTAAGATACTCCAAATATGCTCTTCCTACACCCATGGCTATGGTCCCACAGACTCCCTTGGGCCACGTATTTTTCCCTTAAGTATATCTTTCCTCAAAAAATCCCCTGGATACGACGGTGATTATTTTAGTGTGAATGTGTTGTTTCATTAAAAAAAAACATGTTTATTTAACATAAAATGATAAAGCACGTTAAGAAGATAGTAAAACATATTTTCGTGTACCGTGCAGAAATTTTCGTTAAGTATATTAAGTTTAAACTAAAAACTATAAAAAAATTATTTTTTTTAATTGTACTATTATTCCCACATTAAAAACGCCACTCAACACTAATAGTTTATAGGGTGTGTAAACAAAATTATAGGACTATTAAAATAAACTAATGTGTTGTATTGTTTTAGCCAACGGTTGTGTAAGCCAGTACCTAGATAATTTAAAGGAAGCGGACGGTACATTAACTGTAGCTGAGCGAGCCGATATGATTGTTTGTTTATTTTGTGTTTTAAAGGTATATTATTGTTTTTTAATTTGTGTTTTATAAAACAATCAGCACTAAGGATAAATTGGAAAAACATCCTAAGCAAATTAAAGGACACTTTTTTCCTAATTTTTCAAATTTTTGGTCTTTGAGTTCTGACTCACCGTCCCAAAATATGAAATATAAGGCCCTCTTCTTACCGTCGACCCCCTCGTCTTAAAAAAACAAGGGGAATTCGGACCCGCCGGAAGTTTTTTTTTGCCTTCCACCCGGGGGTGGCCCCCTGGCCGACGCGACCAAAACATTTATTCCTCTCACCCCGTGAGGAAATTTTAAGTATTATCTCGAAAAAATTTTAATTTTAAGCACCGGTATCTTAAGTTTTTTTTCTTCAAAAAAAGTGAATTGTTAACACAAATCATACATGGGCACGGGGGGTTGGGGGGAGTTAACCCCTCCAAATTCTAAGATGGGGTCTAATTTCCCCCCATTCAAAAGTGGAGGGGGGGCGAAAGAAAGGGTTAACCCCCCCAATTTTGGAAAAATGAAAACAAATTGTCTTTAAAATGGCTTCTAACTTCTATTGTGTGTGTTTTTTTTTAATTTTATAATACAATGAAGTGTTTTTAACTGTATTAACGATAAAGTCAAATCATTCACTCGTTGGGAATTAGCCAAATTCTAAACTAAACACTGAAATGGCATTTTGTAAATGAACCTTAATACTAATTAAAGTTTATTACCAGTTCTTGTGTGCTTAATACTAGATTTTAGATACTTAAAAACAAAAAGACCGTTGCTCTTATAATTTCATGGTTTTTAGGACTCCTGTAATGTAACTCCTGTGCTCTTGGAAGACTTTAAAGAGGCCAGTGGATATCAGTTCTTAAATAAATTTATTTTGGAGTACGTTAACATTGGTTTTTTAGTTTTCAAATAATATTTTGTTTGATGAAGGTAAGATCCGACTTTCGATGTAATACGACTGTTTGTTTTATTCAATTTGATTTTTTATTATTTTTAATTCTAATACGTCGCAAATTTTAGCTTTATTTTTGTATTTTAAAAAAATTAAAAAAAAAAAGTAACGCAACAAAAAAAAAAGAAAAAAATTCATTATGTAGATGTACTATCAACTTTGAAAAATTAACTTACCATCCGTAATAGTTTCAATTTTAAAATAATATGAATTTAGTGGTAGTCAAATTACTTGATCTCCTTCCCATTATTAGTTTAGAATAAAATTAATTTTAGATATGAAAATGAAAAAGACATGGAAACTCAAGATGCTCTAAGAAATTTACTCCTCATGTTCAATAGCGCAGTCGCAGCCGGTAAGCTTTAAAAAGTTCAAGAATTTTTACAAAATTCAGGATTTAACAAAGAATTTAACTATTTAAACAAAGAAGAATGCCAACATGCGGTAACGACAGAAAAAGTTTCTTCTATTTCAATTGATTTCGGAACAATAAAAATGTATTTAAAACCCTATCCAAATTTAAAACGATTTTTCGGATTTTCGAAAATCACGTTTTTTAAACGCGATATAAGAGAGTAATTTATGTTTGATACCGTTGACGAATCAAAGAACACACCACTGACAGTGAGAAATAACTTATACATGGTAGGTATGAGTTTGATATGAAATTTATGAGCTACCTAGCAAACCAGATTTGTTATCCAACATTTTTTTCTTCTCGCAACACAATTATAAATAGGAGGCTTAATGTCCTTAATTTATATTTTTTCCTAGTCATCAGGGTTTTTGTTTGTGT
>JASAMX010030649.1:0-21459 GCA_030248175.1 Microlaimidae sp. YZB2_3 | reverse complement strand
CCCAGCGGGGTCAAAGGGCAGAGCCCCTTGTCAGGCGGGTCCGAGGGGCAGAATGCTCCCCGGGGGAAGAAAATTTTTAATTTAAGGCGCTAAAATACACTAGAAATTTTAATTCCAGATGATAATTAAAACAAAGTTTAAGGTTTTTTTATTCCTATCCATTTAAAACAATGTGTTTAAAACGTTAATAAAAGGTTATTAGTGTTTATAGTAGTTTTATTGTACATGTATGCCTTAACTATTTGAGTGGTAAAATTGATTTGAAATTGAAAAACTGAGATAATTTGTTAATTTAAACTACCGGCGAAAGCGGGGGAAAATTTGGTTTTTTGACTATTAATATGCTTTTGGAAGGTATCAGGGAAGTTTCCGTATTAATATTTAAGAAAAAAAATTTCTCCCAAAATTCAAAAAACGTAAGGATTCCCTTAAGAAAAAAATCCGGCTTCGCCGGATTTTGAGGGGGAGGGGGCGGCCGCCCCCCCCCCTCCTGGGCACGCCACTGTTTGACATAAACAAGGTAATAAACACTTCGCGCGAACGCGGAAAATTTTTTTAGTCCTTTTATAACGCTTAAAATTTTTTTTTAGGAGGCGAATTTTGGGGTTGTTGTAATCCCGAAATTAAAGGGGAGTGGCGGTTGAGCAAAAATTCGAAATTTTTGAGAGTATAACCCGCCCAATCCCCTCCCCTGCCCACCTAAATGCCCCTCCCCCAACCCCCCCCCCTCCTGCTCACCTGTGGTTGGATCCATTTATTAAAGGGGAATAATGCCTTAAGTGGGGAATTATTTTCAAGTTTAGTTTTAAAAACGTACTTGTAAACCCGTAAATTCAAGTACCTATAAACAGGGGCGTAGCCAGGATTTCCGAAAGAAGGGGTTGCTTTCCATACAAATTTTTCGAAGGAGGGGTTGTTTGTTGTTGTTGCATCACCTGAAACTTATCTTCCCTATGCAGATAATGCTAAGGGCAGGCGCTAAGACAAGCCAGGGAGGGGCCTTTTTTACCTTTTTACAACTTTTTAGTAATGTTTTTAATAAATTGCAAAGACAATTTTCGAAAAAAAATTTTCGTGATATCATACCCTTTTTAATGTTATACATTTTAAAACAAAAACTTTTCAAGTCTTAACAGAAAAAACAATGCAAATAGCAACAAAAAGAATCATGTAGCGCGAAGCGCAAAAAAATTTACCCTTTTTAATGTCTTTTTTAGGTATTTTGTTATCGGAGTACAACCCTCGACAACCCCCCCTTTTGAAAAATTTGTATGAAGAACAAACCTCCCCTTTCAGAAATCCTGGCTACGCCCCTGGTTGAGGGCCCCGAAATTTTTCTCAGGCTAAGAAGTTTGACCCCATCCTATCTTCTTTGTCATGATGGGCACGAACCTTGCGACCGGTTAAGTAAGAAATGTTTATGCACCCCCTTTTAAAAAAAGCGTAATCTCTAGAATTATGTCCATTCAAGGGCGTAGCAAGGGGGGGTTATGGGTGTTGTAACCCCCTCCCTTTTGGGCTGGCGGAGGTAAAAATTTGGGGGTCCGAAGAGAATAATGTAAAAAAATTATTTGCGCTTCGCTTGTCTAAGTGTCTTAACATTTATATACCTTTTTACAACTTTTAAGTGATGATTTTAATCAATTTCAAAAACAATTTTTGAAAATTTTTTCGTGCTATCGCACGATTTTTAATGTAATACCTTTCTAGAACTGGAAATTTTTTAAGTTTAACTTGAAAAAACAATGCAAATAACAACAAAAAGAATTACTTAGCGCGAAGCGCAAAAATTTTTACCCTTTTTAATGTCTTTTTTACTGGTATTTTGAAATTTGGAACAACCCCCCTCCTTTTTCGAAAAATTTGTATCGACTACAACCTTCCCCCCTTTCTAAAAATTCCTGGCTTACGCCCCTGCCAATTACGCGGCGAACACTCTTCGTCCAACATTAATAACGATGTTGGTAACCTTTACCGCTAGTGTTCACTGTATAAATAAGGGGGGTTGTAGGGGTTGTACTGTATAGTCAAAGTTAGACTTGAACGTTCTAGGTTTAAAAAAGGTATAACTTTAAAAATCGTGCAACCGCAAAAAAGCGAAAGCAGTACGAAAACATTTTAAAAAATTTTTTCGAAAAAAAGTCTTTGAAATTCATTAAAAACATCACTTAAATGTTGTAAGGCATATAAATGTGGAGCGCTGAGCGGAGCGAAGTGCGAGAAAAAATTTTAAAATTGTTCTTAGACCCATATATGGGCACGGGAGTGTTTGGGGAGGGGGTCAACCCCCTAAATTCTAAACAAGAGGGGGTTTAACCTCTTTTACTCAGAAGGTGGGGGGGGGGAGAAAGGTTAACTCCCCCCAATTTTTGAAAAATCAAGAAAAAAGTCTTTAAACTAACTTCGAACTCGCTCCAAAAAAAAATAAACTAATTTTCAATTTCAAGATGGACCTTGAACTCCACTCAACATCAAAATGTTACCTACCATAAATAAACCTTTAAACCTTTAAATAATCTTTAAATACCCTTTAAATAACCTTTAAATAACCTTAAATAACCCTTTAAATAACCTTTAAATAATCTTAAATAACCTTAAATAACCGTTAAATACTCTTTACCTTTTGCTTATAGTCTTTTTATGATACCTCATTAAATATCCTTTATTTTTATTGTTCTCTCAGTATTATTAAATATAACCTCACATCTAATCCCTAAAATCCTCTGATAGAGGTCTTTGACTAACATTCTAGATCAATAACAGTGCTGATATAGGGTGGTAGGCGGTAATATGGAATATCCATCGCCGGCCCGCTTCAGCTATAAAAAAAACTGCCTCCAAACTTAAGTTTTGAGGTCAAAATGAATGTTTTAAACAGTAAAAAGCTCAAAAATGCAATAAAAAGGCCTTTTTGACCTAAAATTAGCGTTTTTTTACCTATTTTTTCTTTAAAATCGAAAAACGATATGGGTAAAATGCACTCCAGAAAAAAACGATATGGGTATTTTGCGTTTCTCGGATTTAAACCCTCCCAACTAATTTGGGGTTTAACCCCCCTTCCCCCCCCACTCCGGACCAACTTGCCCAAGTATGCTTAGCCCCCCAAATTTTTACCTTTGCCAGCCCAAAACGGGGGGTTACAACCATACATGGGCAAGTTGCTCCGGAGTGGGGGGTGAGGGGTTAAAATCCGAGAAACGCAAAATACCCATATCTTTTTTTTTGGATTGCATTTTAGCCATATCGTTTTTCGATTTTGACGGGAAAATAGATAAAAAACGCTAATTTTAGGTCAAAAAGCCCTTTTTATTGCATTTTTAGCTTTCTATATCTTAAAACATTCATTTTGACCTTAAAACTTAAGTTTGGAGGCAGTTAGAAGTCATTTTAAAGACATTTTTTCTTCATTTTCCAAAATCGGGGCGGGGGTTAACCTTCTCTCCCCCCATTTCTGAGTGGAGGGGGTAAAACCCCTTTCTCAGAATTTGGGGGGGGGTTAACCCCCCAACCCCCCCCGTGCCCATGTATGGTTACAACCCTCATAACCCCTCCGCTGGCTAGGCCCTTGCCTGTAAGTATTTTAGACGTATTTAAAGTGGTTGGTTTTATGATGCTAAATTGTTCTTAGTTAATTTGTGTATATGTATTTTAGATAGCATTAAATAAATTGGAGAGAGATTCCAAAAAAATTCTTGAGGAGGACGCTAACAATTTTTTTTATGCCCTCATGTCTACAATAAAAACGCTTTTTTAGAACTGCTCTATACCTCTAGATTTAAAATACTTAGAAGTGAAATTTAATTCCGTAATATAATTTTTTAAGTAGGTATACTTTAAAAAACTGGGAAGCAAAAGCACATCATCCAATGCTTGGTAACTGATAAAAGCGCACTCTTGGAGAGTATCTTTCATTTTATTTGCTTAGATATGTAAAACGCTTTTATCTGGTTCCCCTATTGTGCTTTTTATTTTTCAAGTCTCATTTTAACCAGTAATGTTCCTACCATAGGTGAGCACGGTCGGGGAAGCTAGGGGGGGGGTTGGTTACCCGGGGTAAATCGAATTTTGAATTCTAGGAGGGGGGTTTCTCCCAGGGGGGTCCGGACCCCCCTAGCTTTTTAGGGGGGGTCGACCCGGGGTGCGAAATTTTGAAATCTAGAGGGGGGTCAGGTGGGGTCCGGTGTCCAAAGCAAAGCAGTTTTAAACCATAATAACTTTAATAATTGTTCTTTTTATAGGATAATACTACATTTTATTGAATAAAAAGCCATATTCATATATAAAAAGGGTGTAAAAGCATGAATATGTGATGAAAATTCACGTTTTTGGAAGAAAATTTAGTATAAAAAAGGTACCTAAAATTTTCCCGAAGGGGGAGGGGGTCAGATTTCAAAATCTAGAGGGGGGTCAGGGGTAAAAAATTCGGAAATTTGGGGGAAGGGGGGCCCTTAGATTTTCGTCTAGGGGGGAGGCCCCAAAATTTCGAGGCTAGGGGGGGTGGACCCCACCCTGCCCCCCCTTTCTCACCTATGGTTTCTACCATAGGTGGGCAGAGGGGGGGTTGGGGGGGTTATACCCCCCCAAAATTTCGGATTTTGCTGACACCCCCCCTTAAATTTGGGGTAGTCGGGGACACCCCCCCCCAAATTCGCCTCCCAAAGAAAAAATTTTAAGTGTTATAAAAGGACTAAAAAATTTTTCCGCGCTTCGCGCGGAGTGTTTATTACCTTATTTCCCCGTTCATTACCTTTTATTACCTTTAAATTCCCCCTCTACGTGGGCAGTTTAAATTTCCCCGCTACGCGGGCAGTTTAAATTGGCAATTTATCTTAGTTTTTCAATTGCAAATCGATTATCCCATTCAGTAGTTAAGGCATACATGTTTAATAAAACTACTATAAACACTATTATCCTTTTTTTAACGTTTTAAACACATGTTATAAATGTATAGTAAAGCTATAAAAAACCTTAAATTTTGTAATTAGTATCATTTGGAATTAAAATTTCTAGTGTATTTTAGCGCCTCAAATTATAAATTTTCTCCTCCGGGGGGCATTGTTCCCCCCGAACCCCCCTGACTTAATTTTTAAGATCACAGAAAATTATGTAGAAATTAGGTAAAAAAAAACAAAAGTAAAATGTATGTTCACGCGATCACCAGGAGACGATTTTTAAGCCGTTTTTAGTATATATTTAAAAAAATTTTTGCCTCCCGCGGCCTGGGGGGACACCCCCCCCAGACCCCCTGCCGACGCTTCGCGTCGGCTGGCGCCGCTACGCGGCACAGGCGGCGGCGCTTCGCGCCGCTTTGACAACACTTTTTCTCCTTCCCCCCAGACCGACGCCCCTGAAATGAAATCCTGACTGCGCCTCTGCACATTATTATTAAAAGAATTTAAAAAATAAAATTTATAAGATGCAATAAGGTCTTATTTTAATCTTACACAGTTTTGAAGCATTTATAAGCTTGTTTTACGTTTTTTACGCGTTTTAAGCTCATTTTAAGGCAGCGCGGAAATATTGGGTACACCCCCCCTCAAAATTTGGGTCTTGCTGGACACCCCCCCCCCCCCTAAAATTTGACCCCCCCCCATACCCCCCCCCCCCCAAAATCGGAGAGGCTGCCCACCTATGGTTCCTACCCTCCAATATCATGCGCCGGCCTTTCAAAGCAGGAGGATCTCGGAAGCTCCGCCTTTTAAATGAGCGATTTGAAGCTTATTTAAGCTTAAAATACATTTTAAACGACTTTAGCTGTATTTTTAGGACTATTTTATTGTTTTATATAAGTGTGACGATTCACAGTAGAAAATGTAGATAAAATGATCAGTGATCAATCTAGATCAGTGAGAAATATTGCAAAATTATGCAAATCAAAAATTGTGCTTAATCGTTGAAAAGTATAATGCAAAACGTATAAATGGTTTGCTCCTTTAACATATTTTTTTTGTGAAACATTTACATGCGGGGTTACAAAAAGAATTCTCTTGTATTCCCGCTTATCCCTTAAGGGAGTTTGATGAAAAAGGAGAGTTGCTCCCTAAGTTTTTTTTTCGCCAGCGCCTAGGCGCCAGCTGGCGCTTAGTCTCTAAATTTTAGGCACATGCCCAGAAATCTAGGCGCCAACAACAGAAATTTGTTTACGTCCACAAAAAGGACTAAATTATTCTTGGTTTTCATTATATGCATATTTTTGGATGGTTTTTGCAGTCAAATGTTTTGATGTATAATACAAATTAAAAAAAACTTTTTTGCCAATATCCAGGGACGTAGCCAGGGGGGCGGGGGGGCGGCCGCCCCCCCCGAAGCGGTCGGACAGGAGGAAAAATAAGGATAGCGGTTGGGCGGGGTGACGGCCGCCCCCCCCCCCCCCCCCGAAACGGTCGGACAGGAGGAAAAAGAAGGACAGTGGTTGGGCGGGGGGGGGGCGGCCGCCCCCCCCCTGAAATGGTCACCTATATAGTAAAATTTGGGGGTCTTCAGAGGCTAAAAAATTCAAAATTTTCTAGCGCCTCGCTAATCGCTCGGCGCCAAACTTTAAAAAAATTTCAGTACCCAAAGTGGACTCCCAAAAACCAAAAATTTGTTCCGCTTCGCTTCGCTCAGCGGTCACTTTCTATAGTATGTATACATATATATCTCGTTATTTATGTTGCCTGATGCTAATGTTATCTCAAAGTTAGTACAATAATTTTTATAAGTAATAAGTACTACACAGAAAGCAAAACAAACAATTATTTTGGTTGATTTATGTACCTTTCCCTCAATTTTTCCTCGCCGCTTATAGCATTGGCTCGGATTTTTTCATATAGGCAGGTACCCTAGAGAAAACATGGAGCCGAAGATGCTGCTCATGTGCTTTGGTTTAGTATGTGTTTTTCAGCCAAGTGGGTCCTAATTAATGTCTGCAAATTCCTTTTTTTGTAAAATTCGAGGCTTCTGGCCAACGCGCGCCCATGTAATTTTTAACTAGAAAACATGTTTTTACGGCTAAAAACATTAGTATAACAGGTTATCAGGCCAAAAACAGTGTATTATACAGCTTTATCTACGTTTATCCCTGCTTTTTTAACGTTTTCAAAAAATTAAGGGGGGCTCCGCTCCCCCCCTTTAGTTTTTCGTACGGATATCCGCTCTCTCGAAAATGGAAATTTTTGGCCTACGTCTCTGCCAATATTCAATATTCTCAAATTTTTAAAAATGTGTAAAATTTTGTTCAAGGCTTATATAATTTACAAATAACATTAACACAAGTGATGTTGAATTTCAAATATCATGCTCCGAGTCCCTCCGGCCTCCTTTAAACGGAAGAGTTTTGGAGCTCCGCTCCTCAAAAAATCGGTTTGAAGCTTATTTGAAGCTTAATGTTTTAAATTATTTTTATTGGCATTAGGTTTTTTATTGCTTTTAATAAGTTTTGAAAAATGTTTGTTTATAAAAAATTTTTAACTAATAATTTTGGTACTCTTGAATTTTTTATTATAATAAAATTAGTACAAAAATTAGGGCAAAGCTCCGTGGGTTGTTTCTAGAAAACTGGAAAGTGGAGTTCCGTTCAGACAGATGAAAGTTTAAAAGCTTTAATGTTAAACATAAATTAAATTCTTTTTAAAACTTTGAAATTTTCTTACAATATACCTGGAAACAAAAATAAGAATATTATTAGAAGGTATTTCCACACTTTAATTAATACAATTTTGACAATAGGATGTTTTTAGATTTTATTAATTGAAAACTAAATTAAAAAATATAACTACTTAGAACTTTTACTTATAGCGTTAAATTATATTTGGGTGATGCTGAAAATTAAGTAATGAATACACTAAAGGGACAGATTAAAAATGTGTGGTAATGATGTTTTTCTTAAAAAAAACAAAAATAGAACGTAGAATTTATTTTTAATTTCACCTTGGCACAAGTATACAAAAATTAACCAACTTTAATCTTTAAAATTTCAAATTGAATTTAAAATTCCAAATTGAATAATTTTTATAAATAATTATTAAAATACAGTTTTTAATCTTTGTTATTAATCCGCCTCAGCTGAAAAATTTTGAATGTTTTTGTTGTTAAAATAGTCGATTCAATATGGCAAATGTCGCAGTCAGCTAGATTTTATTTGCCTATAAATATTATATTATATATATCATAAAAAATGTGTGAGTGTTTTTATTTGAGTGGAGTGTGAGAAAAATTTTTAAAAATTACTCTTTTAAAACCCTAAAAAAACAATTTTGTGTTTGTTTTTGTTTTTAATTGACTAAAAAAACCTGTTAAAAATACGTTTACTGTCCAAAAATCGAAAATTTTATGGTGCTAACGGGAAATTTATAAATTTCTGTGTTTTTAATTTGGCATAAAAAAACATAGGTTGCTTTAGTAGCTCGTATAATACTTCCTGTACGTTTTGCGCTGACCTCACATAAGTTTTGGAAAAAATTTAGTTTACAAAAAATATGTTGGACAAAAAAATGCCAATTTACTTAATTAGATGCACGGTTTGAAAATGCCTCCCCGCTTTATTATTGGGAGGATCGGCGCCCCCCCCGTTTTTTTGCCTCCCCGCGGAAAATGAAAAGGTACCCAAAAATTATGACGCCATTTTTTACCCTACACGCCATCATTGCGAAATGGTTTGGACTTTTTAGTTGATTTCAATCATTTTAAGCCATTTTAGACCCTATTTTTACCGTATTTTTGCTTTTTTTTTGTCCCTTTTTTCTTTTTCTTTTCTCTCTTTTTCTCTTTTTTTTTTCTTTTTTTCTTTCCCCCGCGCCCCCCCGTTTCATCGCCCTCCTGTTTCAAAAAGTTGCCTTTCCGTGCCCCTCGTTTTGGAATTGCCCCATTATAACCCCGGGGCAGTGTATAGGTTGCTCTAATTATTACTTAGTATAAAATAAGCAGAGCTCCGGGAACATCACTAATTTTAACTTATGCTAATGTTTGTTTAATATTACTACCACTTAAAATAAATTCAGGTTTTCTACAAATCTTTAATTTCGGCTTATTCCTAGGTTTTGAAAAATCTTAGTTTACTACAATATTTCGCTCTCACAGTTTACACTATTTCGTTTTTTTTTAAATTAACAGCTTTATAAAATTCCCAGATTATCGGTCCACATGGGGAGGGGCACCAAACGAACTATTTTTCTACTCACCCTTTCTTCCCCTGAAAACGGAACAAATTTAACAATAATATTATAAAATTCGTCAACCTGTCTATGAAAACATAATTATAAAACAAACGAAGAGCACTACCTTTCATTTAAACCAGCGTAATCTTTTACAGCGTAACAAAATATGTCGTCCAACTCAGGGTTTTTCAAAACCTTGGGATGAGCCAAACGTAAAAGATCTCTAAAAACCTGAATTTATTTTAAGTGGTAGTAATATTAAACAAACATTCACATTAAGTTAAAATTAGTGATGTTCCCCGGAACTCTGCTCTATTTTTATACTAAGTAATAATTAAAGCAGACCTGTGCACTGCCCCCCGGGGTTATAATGGGGGGCAATTCCAAAACGGGGGGGCACGGGGGGCAACTTTTTTGAAACAGGGGGAGCGCAATAAAACGGGGGGGCAAGCAGGGGGAAAGAAAAAAAAAGAGAAAAAAAGGTGGAAAAAGAGAGAAAAAGAAAGAAAAAGAGAAAAAAGGGACAAAAAAAGCAAAAATACGGTAAAAATAGGTCTAAAATGGCTTAAAATGCATTGAAATAGACTAAAAACTGCAAAACATTCGCAATGATGGCGTCATATTAGGTAAAAAATGGCGTCATAATTTTTGGGTACTTTTTCATTTTTCCGCGGGGGGGAGGGCAAAAAAACGGGGGGGGGGCAAATCCTCCAATAAAGCGGGGGAGGGCATTTTCAAACCGTGCACAGGTCTGATTAAGTGATGGCATTATTTTGTCAACATTTTTTTTGTAAACTAAATTTTTTCCAAAACTTATGTGAGGTCAGCGCAAAACATACAGGAAGTATTATACGAGCTCTGGAGCAACCTATGTTTTTTTATGCCAAATTGACGCCACTGGCGCCTAGAATTTCCCGCTGGCGCCTAAAATTTTGGATTTTTGGCCATAAACGTATTTTTAACAGGTTTTTTTAGTCAATTAGAAAAAAAAACAAACACAAAAGGGTTTTTTTTAGGGTTTTAAAAGAGCAATTTTTAAAAATTTTCTCGCGCTTCACTCAACGCGCTTCTCACTCACACATTTTTTATGATATATATAATATAATATTTATAGGCAAATAAAATCTAGCTGACCGCGACATTTGCAGTATTGAATCGACTATTTAACAACAAAAACATTCAAAATTTTTCACTAAAGCGGATTAATAACAAAGATAAAAAACTGTATTTTAATAATTATTTATCAAATTATTAAATTTGGAACTTAAATTCAAATTTTTTAAGGGCTAAAGTTGGTTAATTTTTGTATATTTTGTGAAAAGGTGAAATTAAAAATAAATTCTGCGTTCTTATTTGTTTTTAAAAAAACGTCATTACCGCACATTTTTAATTGGTCCCTTCATGTCTGCATTCTAATTTTCAGCGTCAGCCAAATATAATTTAACCATAGGTAAAAGTTCTAAGTAGTTAGATTTTTTAATTAACCCATTTAATAAAATCTAAAAACATCCTATTATTAAGATTGTATTAATTAAAGTGTGGAAATACCTTCTGATAATATTCTTATTTGCTTCCAGGGGTATTGTAAGAATTTTCAAAGTTTTAAAAAGAATTTAATTTATGTTTAACATTAAAGCTTTTAAACTTTGAGCTGTCTGAACGGAACTCCACTTTGCAGAGTTCTGGAGCAACCCACGGAGCTTTGCCCTAATTTTGTACTAATTTTATTAATAATAAAAAAGCTAGAGAGATTACCAAAGATTATTTATTTAAAAATTTTTTATAAACAAACATTTTTCAAAACTTATTAAAAGCAATAAAAAACCTAATGCAAATAAAATAATTTAAAACATTTAAGCTTAAATAAGCTTTAAAACCATTTTTAAGGAGCGGAACTCCAAAACTCCTTCCGCTTTTAAAGGAGGCCGGAGGGAGCTCCGGAGCATGATATTGGAGGTAGGAACATCACTTGTGTTAATGTTTTCTTGTTAAATTATATAAGCCTTGAACAAAATTTTACACATTTTAAAGTTGAGTATTAGATATTGGCAGGGACGTAGCCAGAGTTTCATTTGGGGGGGCGGATTGTAGTACAAAAAAATTTCGGGGGGGGGGGCGGAGCCCCCCCTTAATTTTTGAAAACGTTAAAAAAGCAGAAAAGCAGAGATAAACGTAGATAAAGCTGTATAATACACTGTTTTTGGCCTAATGACTTATTGTCGAATGTTTTTAGCGATAAAAACATGTTTTCTTAGTTAAAAAGTACATTAGCACGCATTGGCAGAGCCTGGCATTTTACAAAAAAGGAATTTAGAGACGTTAGTTTCAGACCCCTTGGCTAAAACTATTAAAAACTAAAGCACATAAGCAGCATCTCGGCTCCATGTTTTCTAGGGTACCTACCTATATGAAAAAAATCCGAGCCAATGCTATAAGCGGCAGGGAAAATTTAGGAGGGGAGAGGTACATAAATCAACCAATATGATTGTTTGTTTTGCTTTCTGTGTAGTCAACTGATCACTTGACAAAAATTATTGTACTAACTTTGAAATAACATTAGCATCAGGCAACATAAATAACGAGATATATATGTATACATGCTATAGAAAGTGACCGCTGAGCGAAGCGAAGCGGAACAAATTTTTGGTTTTTGGGAGTCCATTGGGGTACTAAAATTATTTTATAGTTTGGTGCCGAGCAATTAGTGAGGCGCTAGAAAATTTTGAATTTTTAACCTCTGACAACCCCCAAATTTTACTATCTGGTGACCATTTTAGGGGGGGGGCGCCTCCCCCCTTGCCCAACCACTATCCTTATTTTTCCCCCTGTCCAACCGTTTCAGGGGGGGGGGGGGGGGCCGCCCCCCCCCCCCACCCAACCACTATCCCTATTTTTACTCCCGTCCGACCGCTTCGGGGGGGGGGGCGGCCGCCCCCCCCCCCCCCCCCGCTACGTCCCTGGATATTGGCAATTTGTATTATACAACAAAACATTTGACTGCAAAAACCATCCAAAATACATATAAAATGAAAACGAAGAGACTTTAGTTCTTTTTGTGGACGTAAACAAATTTCTGTTGTTGGCGCTCATATTTTTGGGCTGGCGCCTAAAATTTAGACGAAGCGCCAGCTGGCGCTTAGGCACTGGCGAAAAAAAAAACTTAGGGAGCAACTCTCCTTTTTCATCAAACTCCCTTAAAGGGATAAGCGGGGAGACAAGAGAATTCTTTTTGTAACCCCGCATGTAAATGTTTCACAAAAAAAAAATGTTAAAGGAGCAAACCATTTATACGTTTTGCATTATACTTTTCAACGATTAAGCACATTTTTTGATTTGCATAATTTTGCAATATTTCTCACTGACCTAGATTGATCACTGATCATTTTAATCTAGATTTTCGACCGTGAATCGCCGCATATATATAAAACAATAAAATAGTCCTAAAAATACAGCTAGAGTCGTTTAAAATGTATTTTAAGCTTAATAAGCTTCAAATTGCTCATTTAAAAGGCGGAGTTTCCGAGATCCTCCTGCTTTAAAAGGCCGGCGCATGATATTGGAGGGTAGGAACCATAGCGGGGGCAGCCTCTCGGATTTTGGGGGCAGGAGGGGGGTCAAATTTTAGGGGGGGGGGGTGTCCGAGCAAAGACCCAAATTTTGAGGGGTGGTGTACCCAATATTTCCGCGCTGCCTTAAAATGAGCTTAAAACGCGTAAAAAACGTAAAACAAGCTTATAAATGCTTCAAAACTGTGTAATATTAAAATAAGACCTTATTGCATTTTATAAATTTTATTTTTTAATTTCTTTTAATAATAATGTGCAGAGGCGCAGTCAGGATTTCATTTTCAGGGGCGTCGGTCTGGGGGGGAGGGAGAAAGGTGTTGTCAAAGCGGCGCGAAGCGCCGTCGCCTGCTCCGCGTAGCGGTACCAGCCGACGCGTAGCGTCGGCCAGGAGGTCTAGGGGTGTACCCTCAGCCGCCGGAGGCGAAATTTTTTTAACTATATACTAAAAACTGCTTAAAAATCGTCTCCTGGTGATCGCGTACACATACATTTTACTTTTGTTTTTTTTTTACCTAATTTCTACATAATTTTCTGTGATCTTAAAAATTAAGTCAGGGGGGTTCGGGGGAAACATGCCCCCCCGGAGGTAGAAAATTTATAATTTGAGGCGCTAAAGAATATAGGAGAAATTTTAATTCCAAATTATACTAATTACAAAATTTAAAGGTTTTTTATAAACTTTACTATACATTTTATAACACGTGTTTAAAACGTTAAAAAAAGGATAATAGTGTTTATAGTAGTTTTATTAAACATGTAATGCCTTAACTACTGAATGGGATAATCGATTTGCAATTGAAAAACTAAGATAAATTGCCAATTTAAGCTGCCCCGGCGTAGCGGGGAAATTTAAACTGCCCACGTAGAGGGGGAATTTTAAGGTAATAAAGGGGATGAACGGGGAAATAAGGATAATAAAACACTCCGCGCGAAGCGCGGAAAAATTTTTTAGTCCTTCATAACACTTAAAATTTTTGGGAGGCGAATTTGGGGGGGGTGTCGAGTTACCCCCAAATTTAAGGGGGGTGTCAGCAAAATCCGAAATTTCGGGGGAGCAGGACCCCCCCAACCCCCCCCCTGTGCCCACCTATGGAGAAACCATAGGTGAAGAGGGGGCAGGGTGGAGTCCACCCCCCCCGAGCCTCGAAATTTTGGAACCTCCCCGCAGACAAAAATCTAGGGGGTCCTCCCTTCCCCAAATTTCCTAGTTCTTTACCCCTGACCCCCTCTAGATTTTAAAATCTGACCCCCCTTTCCCCCTTCGCGAAAATTTTAGGTACCTTTTTTATACTAAATTTTTTTCTTCCAAAAACGTGAATTTTCATCACATATTCATGCTTTTACACCCTTTTTATACATGAATATGGCTTTTTATTCAATAAATGTAGTATTATCCTATAAAAAGAACAATTATTAAAGTTATTATGGTTTAAAACTGTTTTGCTTTGGACACCGGACCCCACCTGACCCCCCTCTAGATTTCAAAATTTAGAATCCCCCGGGTTGACCCCCCCTAAAAAAGCTAGGAGGGTCCGCACCCCCCTGGGACCCCCTCCTAGAATTCAAAATCCATTTACCCCGGGTAACCAACCCCCCCTAGCTTCCCCGACCGTGCTCACCTATGGTAGGAACATTACTGGTTAAAATGAGACTTGAAAAATAAAAAGCACAATAGGGAAACCAGATAAAAGCGTTTTACATATCTTTCTAAGCAAAATAAAATGAAAGATACTCTCCAAGAGTGCGCTTTTATCAGTTACCAAGCATTGGATGATGTGCTTTTGCTTCCCAGTTTTTTAAAGTATACCTACTTAAAAAATTATATTACGGAATTAAATTTCACTTCTAAATATTTTAAGATGTAGAGGTATAGAGCAGTTCTGAAAAGCGTTTTTATGTAGACATGAGGGCATCTAAAAAAATCTTTAGCGTCCTTGCTCAAGAATTTTTTTCGGACTCTCTCCCCTAATTTATTTAAAGCTATCTAAAATACATATACACAAATTAACTAAGAACAATTTAGCATCATAAAACCAACCACTTTAAATACGTCTAAAATACTTACAGGCAAGGGCCTAGCCAGCGGAGGGGTTATGAGGGTTGTAACCATACATGGGCACGGGGGGTCAGGGGGTTGAACCCCTCCTCAAATTATTGGGGAGAAGTGGGATTTTGTCAACCCCCCCTACTAGGAAGTGGGGGGGAGAAAAAGTTAACCCCCCCCCCCAATTTTGGAAAAATGAAGAAAAAAAAATGTACTTTAAACCTGACTACTAACTGCCTCCAAACTTAAATTTTGAGGTCAAAATGAACGTTTTAAGCAATAAAAAGCTCAAAAATGCAATAAAAAGGGCTTTTTGACCTAAAATTAGTGTTTTTAACCTATTTTTCTTTCAAAATCGAAAAACGATATGGCTAAAATGCACTCCAGAAAAAAAAACGATATGGGTATTTTGCGTTTCTCGGATTTTAACCCCCCCCCCACTCCGGACCAACTTGCCCATGTATGGTTGTAACCCCCCGTTTTGGGCTGGCAAAGGTAAAAATTTGGGGGTCTAAGCATACATGGGCAAGTTGGTCCGGAGTGGGGGAAGTTAAACCCCAAATTAGGTAGGAGGGTTAAAATCCGAGAAACGCAAAATAATACCCATATCATTTTTTTTCTGGAGTGCATTTTACCCATATCGTTTTTCGATTTCAAAGAAAAAATAGGTAAAAAAACGCTAATTTTAGGTCAAAAAGGCCTTTTCATTGCATTTTTGAGCTTTTTACTGTTTAAAACATTCATTTTGACCTCAAAACTTAAGTTTGGAGGCAGTTTTTTTTTTAAAGCTGAAGCGGGCCGGCGATGGATATTCCATATTACCGCCTACCACCCTTGATCAGCACTGTTGTTGATGTAGAATGTTAGTCAAAGATCCCACCTCTATCAGAGGATTTTAGGGATTAGATGTGAGGTTATATTTAATAATACTGAGAGAACAATAAAAATAAAGGATATTTAATGAGGTATCATAAAAAGACTATAAGCAAAAGGTAAAGAGTATTTAACGGTTATTTAAGGTTATTTAAGATTATTTAAAGGTTATTTAAAGGGTTATTTAAGGTTATTTAAAGGTTATTTAAAGGGTATTTAAAGATTATTTAAAGGTTTAAAGGTTTATTTATGGTAGGTAACATTTTGATGTTGATGGTGGTTCAATGGTGGTTCTTGCTGGAATTGAAAGTCCATTTTGTTGTTTTTTTTTGGAGCAGTTAGAAGTCATTTTAAAGACTTTTTTCTTGATTTTTCAAAAATTGGGGGGAGTTAACCTTTTCTCCCCCCCCCCACTTCTGAGTGGAGGGGGGTTAAACCCCCCTTCTTAGAATTTTGGGGGGTTAACCCCCTCCCCAAACACTCCCGTGCCCATATATGGGTCTAAGAACAATTTTAAAATTTTTTCTCGCACTTCGCTCCGCTCAGCGCTCCACATTTATATGCCTTTTTACAACATTTAAGTGATGTTTTTAATGAATTTCAAAGACTTTTTTCGAAAAAATTTTTAAAATGTTTTCGTACTGTTTTTCGCTTTTTTGCGGTTGCACGATTTTTAAAGTTATACCTTTTTAAACCTAAAAACGTTCAAGTATAACTTGCAACTATACAGTACAACCCCTACAACCCCTCTTTATTTATACAGTGAACACTAGCGGTAAAGGTTACCAACATCGTTATTAATGTTGGACGAAGAGTCTTAGCCATAGTGGCAGGGGTGTTGCCAGGATTTCGGAAAGGGGGGAAGGTTGTAGTCGATACAAATTTTTCGAAAAGGAGGGGGGTTGTACTCCAAATTTTCAAAATACCGTAAAAAAGACATTAAAAAAGGGTAAAAATTTTTGCGCTTCGCGCTAAGTGATTCTTTTTGTTGTTATTTGCATTGTTTTTTCAAGTTAAACTTAAAAAATTTCCGGTTTAGAAAGGTATTACATTAAAAATCGTGCGATAGCACGAAAAAATTTTCAAAAATTGTTTTTGAAATTGATTAAAATCATCACTTAAAAGTTGTAAAAAGGTATATAAATGTCGAGCGCTGAGCGGAGCGAAGCGCGAGAAAATTTTTTTACATTATTCTCTTCGGACCCCCAAATTTTTACCTCCGCCAGCCCAAAAGGGGGGGGTTACAACACCCATAACCCCCCCTTGCTACGCCCTTGAATGGACATAATTCTAGAGATTACGCTTTTTTTAAAAGGGGGTGCATAAGCATTTCTTACTTAACCGGTCGCAAGGTTAGTGCCCATCATGACAAAGAAGATAGGATGGGGTCAAACTTCTTAGCCTCAAAATTTTGGGGCCCTCAACCAGGGGCGTAGCCAGGATTTCTGAAAGGGGAGGGTTGTACTCCATACAAATTTTTCGAAAGGGGGGGTTGTAGAGGGTTGTACTCCAAATTTTCAAAATACCCTAAAAAAGACATTAAAAAGGGTAAATTTTTTTGCGCTTCGCGCTAAGTGATTCTTTTTGTTGCTATTTGCATTGTTTTTTATGTTAGACTTGAAAAGTTTTTGTTTAAAAATGTATAACATTAAAAATTGTGCGATATCACAAAAATTTTTTTCGAAAATTGTCTTTGCAATTTATTAAAAACATTACTAAAAAGTTGTAAAAAGGTAAAAAAGGCCCCTCCTGGCTTGTCTTAGCGCCTGCCCTTAGCATTATCTGCATAGGGAAGATAAGTTTCAGGTGATGCAACAACAACAAACAACCCCTCCTTCGAAAAATTTGTATGGAAAGCAACCCCTTCTTTCGGAAATCCTGGCTACGCCCCTGTTTATAGGTACTTGAATTTAGGTTTCAAGTACGTTTTTAAAACTAAACTTGAAAATAATTCCCCACTTAAGGCATTATTCCCCTTTAATAAATGGATCCAACCACAGGTGAGCAGGAGGGGGGGGGGGGGGTGGGGGAGGGGCATAGGTGGGCAGGGGAGGGGATTGGGCGGGTTATACTCTCAAAAATTTCGAATTTTGCTGACACCACTCCCCTTAATTTGGGGTACCCGGGGACACCCCCCAAAATTCGCCTCCTGGAGAAAAATTTTTAAGCGTTATAAAAGGACTAAAAAAATTTTCCGCGTTCGCGCGAAGTGTTTATTACCTTGTTTATGTCAAACAGTGGCGTGCCCAGGGGGGGCAGGGGGGCGGCCGCCTCCTCCCCCCCGAAATCCGGCGAAGCCGGATTTTTTTCTAATTTTTTCCCTTACGTTTTTTGAATTTTGGGAGAGAAAATTTTTTTTCTTAAATATTAATACAGAAACTTTCCTGATGCCTTCCAAAAGCATATTAATAGTCAAAAAACCAAATTTTCCCCGCTTCGCGGGTAGTTTAAATTGACAATTTATCTCAGTTTTTCAATTTCAAATCGATTTTGCCGCTCAATAGTTAAGGCATACATGTTAAATAAAACTACTATAAACACTAATAACCTTTTATTAACGTTTTAAACACATTGTTTTAAATGGATAGGAATAAAAAAACCTTAAACTTTGTTTTAATTATCATCTGGAATTAAAATTTCTAGTGTATTTTAGCGCCTTAAATTAAAAATTTTCTTCCCCCCCGGGGAGCATTCTGCCCCTCGGACCCGCCTGACAAGGGGCTCTGCCCTTTGACCCCGCTGGGGGGCTCTCGCCCCCCAGACCCCCCAATTCTGGGGGGCTGCCGCCCCCCAGACCCCCTCAGGGTTAGTATGTACCCCCCCACACCGCCCCCCCAGGAAATGAAATCCTGGGCACGCCACTACTGTCAAATACTTCATTTTTTTCCTATTATTTAATAAAAATAAGTCTATAAAACAAAGAAAAATTTTGTAACACAGAGTTTGATACCTTAAAATTTCCAATTTCCAAAACATTTCAACTGAAAAATGAGTACATTGAATTACAGCTGAGCAATGCAAAGTACCAGAAAATGTTTTTAATTACTTCTTCTAACCTTTAAATTTTAAACCCCCCCAGTGGCGTGCCCAGGGGGGGGCGGCCGGAACCTCCCCCCCTCCGAAATCCGGCGAAGCCGGATTTATTTGTAAGGAGGAACCCTTAAGTTTTTTAAATTTTGGGAGAGAAAAATTTTTTTCTTTAATATTAATACAGAAACTTTCCTGCTGTCTTCCAAAAGCATATTAATAGTCAAAAAACCAAAAATTTCCCGCTACGCGGGTAGTTTAAATTGACAATTTATTTTAATTTTTCGATTTTAAATCGATTATCCCGTTTTGTATTTAAGGCATAATATGTTTAATAAAACTACTATAAACACTATTATCCTTTTATTAACGTTTAAACACATGTTTTAAATGTATAGGTATAAAAAAACTTAAAATTTGTAATAAGTAATCATCTGGAATTAAAATTTCTATTGTATTTTAGCGCCTTAATTTAAAAATTTTCTCTGGCCGGGGTGCATTCTGCCCCCTGGATCCCCCTGACAAGGGGCTCTGCCCCTTGACCCTGCTGGGGGTTCTCGCCCCCCAGACCACCCTTCAGCGTTAGTATTTACCTTCCCCAGACCGCCCCCCCCCCAAATGAAATCCTGGGCACGCCACTGAAACCCCCCCTGGCTACGCCCATGTATGTATATAATCTTTAATTAAATATAAGATTATGGATTAAAAAGTTTGAGATACTTGACTTTATAATCAAGACAATAAAATAATTACTATTCTATTATTTCGTAATTATTAAAAAACTATGATTTTTAATCTAATTATAAGAATATATAAACACATTATTATTAAAAGAATTAAAAAAATTAAATTTATAAGTTGCAATAAGGTCTTATTTTAATTTTACACAATGTTTGTTTTATGTTTTGAATTTTTTGTTTCTTTTATGTTTTATGTTTTGAAAAAACAATGCTTTAAAGCATTTATTAGCTTGTTTTATGCTTTTTTACGCGTTTTAAGCCCATTTTAAGGCAGCGCGGAAATATTGGGTACACCCTCCCCTCAAAATTTGGGTCTTGCCAGACACCCCCCTTATACCCCCCCCCCCAAAAAAAATCCGAGAGGCTGCCCACCTATGGGGAGGGGGTTATACCCTCCCCAAAAATCCCGATATATATAATATATATAGCCGACACCCCCTAAAATTTGGGGGTACCTCGAACAACCCTCCCTGAAATTTGGGGGGTCCCAGTACTAAAAACACTAAAAATGGGTTATTTAAGGTATACCCCAAAAAAAATTTTTGGGACACCCCCCACCCCAAATTTCGGGTGTTGTTGTTGTTGCATTACCTGAAACTTATCTTCCTTTTGCAGATTATGCAAAGGGCAGGCGCAAGACAAGCCGGGAGGGGCGAAAAAGTTTCACCCCTATGGTTGAGACTCTTCGTCCAACATTAATAACGTTGGCAACCTTTACCGCTAGTGTTCACCGCATGCAGTGTCCACTTATTCCAAAATTTTAAAATTTTGCAATTTTAGGGAACAGCTCCCCCCGCAAATCTTACTTATATTATCTATATTTTTCTCACGTCACACATCAATGTGCCTTATATCTGTAAATCTCACATTATATAAATTCCATTGATAAAAATATGTAATTTTAATATAACAAAGTATAAAATTGTGTTTTTATTTTACTACGAAATAATCATAGTGAAAAAAATGAATGTCACAAAATATAACACCTGTGACTCCATCCATTCCTTTGAGGATACTTAGTAATAGCCATGGCAACATCTTCGTACGATTTTTTCATATACCAGGAACTAATTGCTCGTCTGTGTGTCCTGCCCCAACCTATAAAAAATAATGTGTCACATCCAGAAGCCCGACCGACCTTAATAATGATGTTTGCGGCAAGTCAAATTCTTCACTTCAGATTTTATCTGGACCTCGGTATCCTCTTCCCTATGTCATGCCAGCCAATGCCGAACCCTTCTTCCATAGGTGAAGAGGGGGGATTTGAGAGGGCGGGGTTATACCCTGGCCAAAATAAATCCCGATGATAGCAACAACTCTCCCCTAAAATTTGGGGGTATCCTCGGACGTCGGACACCCCTCCCCCCCTTAAATTTGGGGGGGGAAGGGGTGTCTCAGTACTAAAACGCTAAAAATGGGGTATTTGAGGTATACCCCAAAAATTTTTTTGGGACACCCCCCACCCAAATTTCGGGGATCGGGTATAGCCCCTCCAAAATCCGAGAGGCTGCCCACATATGCCTTTTTTTATTCTCAAAGCAATTCGGCGTCAATCGTTTTAATTTGCCTTTGTGAAGATGTGTGGTGTAACAAGGGTTATTGATTTAAATAACGGACAGTTTAGTGTTGTGTATTGCGTTAGGTTGATTTTTTGTATAAGTAGAAAATAATTTCTCTGCCCTAAGTGTAGTGAGGGCATAGGTGAAAAAGAGGGGGGCGTAGGGTGGGGTCCACCCCCAGCCCTCGAAATTTTTCCCCTCCCCTAGACAAAAATCCAGGGCTCCCCTCCTCCCAAAGTTCCGAATTTTTTTACCCTGACCCCCCCCCCCCTAGAGTTTGGGAGCGTACCCCCCCCCCTTCTCGCCTCTCCGGAAAATTTTAGGTACTTTTTTATACTAATTTTTCTTCCAAAAACGTGAATTTTTAACACATATTCATGTTTTTACACACTTTTTACACCAGAATATCGCTTTTTATTCAATAAAATCTAGTAATATCCTATAAAAAGAACAATTATTGAAGTTATTATGGTTTAAAACTGTTTTGATTTGGACACCGGACCCCACCTGACCGCC
>JASAMX010030646.1:0-33195 GCA_030248175.1 Microlaimidae sp. YZB2_3 | reverse complement strand
TTTAACGTATGTGGAATTTTTTAAAATAAGTGGGTAGAAACCAAATAAGTGGGTAAAAATTTTAAAAAATTTTAAAAATTTTTAATATTTTTAAAAAAAATTTTTTAAAATAAGTGGGTAAAAATTAGCGTTTAAAGCCAAAAAAATTTTGTTGTCCATGTTTTTGGTGGTCCATGTAACTTTTGAATTTTTAATTTTTTTAAACATTTTAAAGTTCTTCAGACTTAACATAGTTTTTAATTTAATTTGTGTGTTTACAATTTTTTTTTCGGAATCTTTTAGGGTTGCCCAGTGAGTCATAATTTGAAGTATTTTTCACTGCAAGCATGTCTTTGAGCAAATTAAAAACTGTATTAAAATCTTTATTGGTAAAACGGCGACGTTTCGACACTGAATAAAACAGGTCTTTGTCAAGCAACTAAATAAAGAAACTTTTTAGGATAAAATAGGAATAAATAAACACAAACAGTGGAATAAAAAACAAACTATCTAAATACCGGTATATATAAAATTTGTTTACAAAACACGAAATATAAGATGTTGAATATAAGAAACGTGGTTAAAGAATAAATTAATGCAAAAAGAACAAACAATAAGAAAGTTGCATATGGTTAAACGTCAAAAAACCGCGCAATAATTTTTTTGGTAATTTACTAACAAACAAACGAAAAAACAGACAAGGGCACACTACTTAGCCATTAAACAAACGTTGAGATCAAAAAGTACAATTTATTCAAACGACATCTTAGTCAATAAAACACTGTACACATTTGGAACTAAATTACAAATTTCTTTAGAATGAATATTTAATAGCTTAGGATTATTTTTGTTTGCAGTTATTAAACAAGCTTCCTTAAACCTAAAAACCTAAAAAACAAAAAAAAATTATTAATGATAAATTTTCATTAAACAGTATGTTTTTAAGGATTGAAAATAAACCGTCACTTTTCTCTAAGCTGAAAAACCCACTTGGCGACCTTAATTAAAACAACAATCAGCCCGACGATCCTAATTTAAACCACAATCATCCCCTCAGTGATCTTAAACTTAAAAAAATATGCAAATGCAGCCATTTCAGATGGCGATTTTATGTGCTGCAGTGACCCAGTGCCAGTGACCCAGTGAGATTGGACGGTAATTATCTTTTTCGCATTTAGCACATTTTTTATAAACTGGTGTAGTAAGGGCAGTTTTCCAATCATGTGGTAGTTCACTACTGTTGAATGATTTTTGAAAAATTATTGAAAGACGTTTTAAAAATTGTGCAGGTATACCATCAGGAGTTCGTGAGAGTTTGTTTGATAACTTTTTGAGGAATTTTAAAACATCTCTGACAGTAAAATTTATGTTTTCAAGTTTGATATTACTTAAAGGTTCAAAATAGAGGAGATTTTTGTCGACTGTAGTAAAAACAGATTTAAAATATTCTCCAAAAATTTTTTACTTTTTGCACATCTTCAGTTAGCAAAACTTTCATCATTGCACTTCATAGGAGGAATATTATCTTTGGGTTTAATTCTTTTGGTAATAAATTTATAAAAATGACCAATATTGTTGGATCTAAGTACTTCTTCTTCTTTATCTGAATTTAATTTTTTAACACTTTAACACTGAAATCTTCTTTAAAATTTATGTTATTATGTGTAGTTTTCCACATTTGTTTCTTTTTATTTTGAAGTTTATATATGTAGGATAGGGACATTTTTTCTTTGTACTTTTTTCATATTTGTTTTTAAAAGTTACATGTAAAACTATACTTTCTGTAATTATTTTAATAAATTTATCCCAATTCCCAGTATTCTTGGACTTTACTTAATTGTTTAAAGTTATGATCCCAGTTTTGAGATGAAAGAAACAAAGCAATATTTTGATAATCAGCATTTTTAAAATCAGGTCATACCAAAAGGTTTGATATGTGATGGCGATTTTCATCATACAAGCAAATTAATTTCGCAGCAGATTACAGCATGATCTAAGTTTTCAAAGTTAGGAACAAGCTTTACTTTATTGAAAATCTCAGGGTCGTTTGTAAGTACTATATCCAAAAAATTTCTACCACGAGATGGTTCAGGAACAATTTGAGAAAGCCCTAGTGTCATAACCGTTGTAAAGTTTAGTTTCATTTTGAGAGTTGCTTAGCAATATGTCAGAATCCCACCTAATACCTGGTAGGTTCAAGTCGCCTACTACTAGTATGGAAGTATCTGTGTGATTATTTATATAAACCTTAAAAAAATCTAACATTAGTAAGTCTTCCTCAATATTAATATTAGGAGCATAGGTGTTTTTGGTCGTTTCTGTTAGGGGCATAGGTGTGAGTCCAAGTACGCTGCAAGGATCACCCCCAGGTGGTGAAGGCCAAAATTTTTTTTCAGGAGGGGGCCGGGCTCCAGGAGGTCACGGACCCCCCTGGATTTTTAAGAGGTGGGGGGGGGGGGTCAACCCCGGGTGCGAGATTTTAAATTTAGGGGAGGGGGGTCAGGGGGGTCCAATTTTTTAGCAAAATTTTTTTAACTCAATAATTTAAGTGTTTTTAGGTCTAATATTGAATTTTATGTATTAAAACAGCCTATTTGGGCCTAAAAAGTATGTTTAAACACTGTTTTTAACTAAAAAACCGTGTTTTTGACAGTAAATAAAAAAATATACTTCCAAATTGGTTGGGAGGAGGGAGGGAGGGGGTCAGCCTCGCTAGGGGGGATCAGGCCGGACCGCTCTCGAGCTTTGGGGGGGAGGGGGGCCCTGAATTTTTTCTAGGGGGGAGGGTCCAAAATTTTGGCTCTAGGGGGGTGGACCCCTCTGTCCCCCCAAAAAAACACCTATGATTAGGAGCATAGATGAACACGGTCAAAAAGCTAGGGGGGGGGGGTGTTTACCCTGGGTAAATGAAATTTCAAAATCTAGGAGGGGAGTCCTAGGGGGGTTGAACCCCCCTAGTTTTCTAGGGGGGATCAACCTGGGGTGGAAGATTTCAAAACCTAGAGGAGGGTCAGGTGGGGTCCGATTTCTGAAACAAAATACTTTTAAACCATTAAATATTTAATAATAGTTTTTTTATAAGATAATACCACATTTTATTGAATAAAAAGCAATATTTAGGTATAAAACATGAATTTGTGTTAAAAATTCACGTTTTTGCAATAAAATTTAGTATAAAAAAGTACTTAAAATTTTCTCAAGAGGGGGTGGGGTCAGATTTTAAAACCTAGAAGGGGGTCAGGGGTAAAAAATTTGTTGAAAATTTGGGGGAGGGGGGCCCTGGATTTTTTTCTAGGGGGGAAGGCAAAATTTCAAGGCTGGCGGGGTGGACCCCACCCTACCCCCCCTTGTTCATCTATTATTAGTAGGCCTGTAAACATTAATTAAACAGATTTTGTTACTTTGAATAATAAGATCAACTATGATTGTTTTTAAATTTAAATATTTTTCATTGATTGTGACCTCACTGTATTTAATTTTTGAGTTAATAAGAAGTAGGACACCACCACCTCTTCCCTTAGGCCTATCTTTTCTCACAACATTGTAACCATAATTCTTAATTATTAGTTGATTTGGAATAGATTCGTTTAGCCAGGTCTCCTAAACAAATATTACATCAGGTGAACCATAATTTATATCAGCACCAGAAAGCAAAAGCTCAAATTCATCAAAACATTTTTAAAGAGATCTTGAATTTAATGTTATAAATTTATAAAAATTTGATTTTTTATTATGCAGTTTACTTGTTTTTTGAATTTACTAAAGAGCAACTGGGTTGCGTTCTTTCCTACTTAGAAATTTTTTCTGAGTTTTTGATTTCCAAAATGCACTGTTTAACTTGATCAAATAGATAGGGTTTTCCAGAGTCATTGTATCTTACAAATACTTTCTGCTCTTCACTGCGCAATTCCTTAGCTCTGGCCAAGAGCACAATCTGATCCTTGCGCTGATCACTACTGAGAGATGGCCTGACGTAGACGTGCTTGTAAGATTGGATTTTTTACAGCTTACCGTTCAATCTAACAAACCGGTTTTGCATGCTGTTGTTAAGAAACCAAATTTTCATCAGTTTGGGTCTGTTGAAATCGGATTTTCCAATGAATAACAACGTGATTACTGCCATCCTTAGGGCTATTGATTGCTTCCCCCACCAGTTTCTTTGCTTTTTCTATTTCTTCTTGTTTGTTCTTTGATTCTTTTAGGCCGGCAACCACTGCAATTGTGGAGTGTTCTTGCTGTATTTCCACTTTTTTCATTTGCTCCTTCACTCATGGTATTAAATCTTGAATAACTCGGGAGCACAGTGTTGCAATAGCGGCTTCATCAATACTGCCTGGAGGTTTTATGCCAGCTTCCAGCTTTTCAACACGGCTCAGCCAGTTGTTGTTGTTGTTGAATAACCTGAAACTTATCTTCCCTATGCAGATTATGCAAAGGGCAGGCGCTAAGACAAGCCAGGAGGGGCGAAAATGTTTCACCCCTATATGGTTAAGACTCTTTGTCCAACATTAATAACAATGTTGGCAACCTTTACCGCTAGAGTGTTCACTACATGCAGTGTTCACCCATTCCGAGGTAATATTGATCTTACTATTTAACGTCGTACATGGTCAGTATAGGTGTTCCTGCAAGGCCAGTGCTACAAACTCAACTTACAATAGAGCTGTATTTGTCCACTGGTTTGCTAGATGGAAAACTGCCATGTGTGGCCGATGTACAACAACAAATACTTTAGCCATACCACGCTGGACATATTTCTATAAAAGAACAGATCCAGCAACCAGGTTTAGGTGGTAGTGGAACCTGTAGGCCCGTTAGGCGCTGCCTGAAGGTCAGCACAGTCCTGGTGGCTCAATGGCTCAGCCAGTCATTACGCTCAGCTTCCAGTTCTGACACTGGCTTGTAGTTGGTCATTTTCTGCATTAATGTAATACTTTATGATATGGTGTGCCATCTTAAAAGCGTTTGAAATCCCAAATAAATTACTGTTAAAGAAAAAATATATTTATTTTGGAAAATATTATGCATAAAACATTATTTCCGGACACCAAATGGTTTTTAAAAATATTGTTGGGTGGTGGTAAACACTTTAATGACTTAAAAAATCTAATTTTTATTTTTATTGCACGAAAAACGCGTAATTAATCAAAACAACAATAAAGCTCAGCAATCTTAATTAAAACAACAATCAACCCTTCAGTGATCTCAAACTTAAAAAAAACTATGGAGCTATCATAAGATGGCGATTTAATGTGCTGCAATGTGACCTAGTCCCAATCAAATAAAAAAAATCTATTAAAAATAGCCGTGCAAATTTCTACCAATTATCTTTTTTAAACAAAAAAAAAATCGCTTAGACTTAAGTTTTGCTTAGGTTTGGGCTTTTGCCAGGTCAAATGCTTGTCAATCTAATGTTCGGCGTTAAAGTGCATGGCGTTCTAATGCTGGCGGTCAGATGTTCGGCAATCAAGTGCTGGCGTTCAAATTTCCGGACACCAACATGTTCTGTTGTAACTAACAAAATATTTGGCCGATTCTGATTTTCAGCGCGCTAGTGGTAATTTTAACCGCGCTGAAAAATTTGAAACTCTATCATGATAAAGTTTAGCTTAATTTTCAGGTTTTATTTAGGCTTAGGAAAAGCAAAAAGACGTTTAAAACTGTTTAGCATACTAAAAAAGGCGTTTCCGTTTAGTTTAACCGTGTTTAAAAAATGATTTTTCAGCGCGCTGACAAATTAGGGCGCTAAAAATTAGAAACTGCCAAATATTTTGTGAAAAAAAGCTATTATGAATATTTTATTTGCAGAATGAGTTCTATGTCTCCATCCAGTTCTGGCTTTTTGTGGTCAGGAGAGTCCCCATTGTCATCATTTACCAGCAAGCCTGTTGTGCCTAAAGAGCAACATGAAATATTGCGAGGAACACTGTTAAATCGTCTTCTTGATGCTGTTAAGCAGGTATAAAGTCTGCGATAAGAACAGATGAGATAAAATAATACCTACAATATGATTGACTTAATAATTTTATATCAGATGTTACTGTGCAGTATGTGATTTTATGTAGGATAACTGTAAATTTTTCTTTGTGGCAGTAGTGCCGCAATTTGCAGCTGTGCTGTATTTCACCCATCAAAACCAATTACACCCCCTAATTATACCAACTAATTACCAAATTTTGAGATTGGCAAAGACACACACATAGGTGGGCAGAAGAGAGGATAAAAGAGTAGGGGGTATATATATATATATATATATATATATATATATATATATATATACATAATAGGTCACCGAAGGGGGGGGGGGGGTGTAGGGGGGGGGGTCACCCCCCCCCCATCGCCCTGAGGCCTATCCCCCCCCTAAGGCCCATTTTCGACCCCTCCCCCCCATCGACCCCTTGAACCCCTGACCCCCCCCCCCCTAAGGGCCCATTTTTGACCACTGGTCCTGTACTTCGTTCAGTTACGTATTGCTCTAGTATAACAAAAATTAATGATAAAAAAAGTTTACTTTATTAGGTTTAATTTTATTTATATTTATATTATATTTGTTAAGGAAGTCTGATATTAATATCACATTTGAGGTTTCCAAACCTCTAGCCGAATAAATATCATTTGGCATTGTTTCAAATATTAATATTATTAATATTCTATATAAACAATTTGCCATAATTTTTTTAAAAAAAAGTTAATAAACACCCAAACCTTAAGGTTTTTTCCTGTTTTATAGAAATATTTTTTTTTTTAGTTTCAATAAAAAATTTACGTTATGTGTTTTAATTCTAGTGGAAAAATTCTACAGATGCCTAAAGTACATAATGTTTTACATAATATTTTCACGATTTTAATTTAAATTGGTCAAAAAGTTTTCATATTCAAAGAACTTAGATTGTTTAACGGTTTCAGCAGACATAACTTTTATATTGTACGACAATACAATACCAAATATTATCAAAAATTATTGATACAAAATAAGTTTTTGATAAAATACAAACGAGTAGACATTTCACAACAACAAATAAATAAAAATGGAATAAAATTATACCGTAAGCTTTTTAATGGTAAAGTAAAACATGTATAAAGGTGAATAACAAGTAAGTTTTTATTTTAGATGTTATTCGTTATTGTGAATCATTTAAACTATTTTTAAAGTGCACCCATCATCACTTTTGACCTAATTTTCTTTTTATTTCAAAATAAAATATCTTTTTTTAGTAAGAACAAAAATAGAATAAAACTCTGAAAGAATAAATAGAGTAATACCGGAAATTTCCTAATGGCACGATACAAAAAGTATTAAAATTTAGAAAAACAAGAATAATTCATGCTAGAAAGAATACATGTTAGTGTTTAAGTCTTTAAATTTATTTGTTATTATGAATCGTTTTAACTTATTTTGTTGCGCCCACCATAATTTTTACCCCGAGTTTCTATTTTTTTAAACGTAAAACAATTTTTTTAGTATTTTTTTGCTCATTGAAGGTGCAGTCCTCTTGTTGACTGAGAGCCCAAACTATGCTGTTTTAATCGAAATTGCTGTGGTGAATTTTAAAACACACCACCCACTGTTTTTGTTTTTAATTGTGATGAAGGACCCAACCGTTGTTAGTTTTTTCAACAACGTTTGTGTGGTGACTTTTAAAACACACCATCTCTTGTTTTGCGTCTTCTAAATATGGTTAAGAATCCGAATCTCGATTTTTTTTACCATTTTTAGACCGTTAATACCTTGCTCTTGCTCCTTCCATTTACACCGGTTTCTAAGGTCACTAGCATTTAATCCTCTAAGACATACGTTATATTTTGTGTTTTTTTAATTTTTTTAATCACAGATCAAAGAACTAAATCATTAGAACTGAATACTTAAGTGTAAAATGTACCACCTTATAACTCAAGGTTATAACGGCAAGGTTTTTATAAATACTTATTAGATTTGTTCATATTTATTAAGCAGTTGTTTATAGTTTCATTTGACTTCATAACTTTATAAAAACGTCAGTCTAAAATCGTTAATAGATTCTTGAGTTTAAAACATGGAGTTTTTTTCGATAATTCTGTACTTGAAAGATTGCTAATGATTACTAAAAATTAAGTTACGAAATCAAATAAAGCGGCTAGTTTATACTTTAACTATAGATACCTTGATTTTTAAACTTGGTGAAGTTTATGTCGACATATTGCGTTTTCCGTAAAAAACCTTTAATTTTTTCGCTAAAAGCACGAAGTTTAGGAAAAAAGTTGGGCGAATTTAATTTCGATTTCGGCGCTAAATTAAAGACCCAAAAACTATCGTGCGGGCAGAAACAGTACGCAATGTATCATTTTTTATTCTTTTCTCATCATGGGTGGCGCGGGAGCGCCACGGGGCGATTTAGCCCCGTGGGGCCGCGCCAACCCTAATTAGAGAACGTGGGTAAATTTTGAAATTCAGAACCTTCGTCTTCTTCGTCTTCTTCTTCATCATCTTCTTCTTCTGCTTTATTATTATTATTCCAACGCTCCATTCTTAAAAACGATATTCCTCATTTGTTACTGATTGATCTCAAAAATAAACATGGGCTCATTAGAAAGAAGAAGGAATTACGCAACTTTCTTAGGAAGCACTTTTTTCATTTAGGTCCTTGTTATGATTTATTGATCAAAATAAAAAATTGAAAAATAGACAAATAAAAACTCCCAACCGCACAATAACAGCCTTTTGGCAACAATAAGGATTGTACAGAGCAGACAACCAACATCCCTCATAAAAACCGCACAAAAATAGCAGACCGGTTTTAATTGGTGGCAGAAACGGCGCCGTTTCCAGCGCCATCTGCTTCAACCGCGCGGAAAACGGCAAAAACAACCGAGTACTTTTTTTAATTCTTCCATTACTGATGACAAAATTAATTCAAAGTTTTATTTATTTAAAAAATAATAATAAGCGTCGGTGGCGCGGGAGCGCCACGCGCCGGTAATCATCGGTGGTGCGGGGTGCCAACTGCAATTAACCCACGGCACCGCGCCAACTATACTTAACAACGTGAGTAAATTTTTTTATTCATGTTCATCATCTTATTATTATTATTATTATTTTTGCTTTAAAAATTATAATTGCAATCATTGGCGCACGGCATCGCGCCACTATATTTAGAGAACGTAGGTAAACTTTGTCTGGAGCGCATCTGCACCGCACTAACTATAATTAAACAACGTGGATTAATTTTGTAATTAAATTCATCTTCTTCTTATTATTATTTTTTTATTTTATCTCGGCAACGGAATGATTATAAACATATGTCATTGCGGTAAAACTATAGTTTATTAGGCTATTTTTTAATTTAATTCAAAAAAAGTCGTAGACTAGCCTTGAAAAAAGCTCTAAGAATAAAGCAGGAAAAAAGGGCAATTTCTCCCCAGGCGTGTGTTTAGACAGAAAAGATGTCGACTAGTCTTAGATGGACATTATGTGGACTATAGGAAATTTGCATTTGGTTTGGCCAGCTGTTCACTAAATAAAAATTTCTACCATATGATAATAATTTGTTTATACATTGATCTAATCACACAGCACTGTTGCATTTTTTTTAGTTTGATGAAATGTCAATATCTTTGACAAGCGCGAAATCGATACTTTATCAAATTTACAGTTGTTTCTTACACATACAAATATAACCTTTTAATTGAAAAAGTGGCGATTTGCGCTTGTCAAAGATTGCTGTGAGTATGATTTTTTCAATTGACATTTCATCAAACTAAAAAAAATGCAACAGTGCTGTGTGATTAGATCAATGTATAAACAAATCATTATCATATCGTAGAAATTTTTATTTAGTGAGCAGCTGGCCAAACCAAATGCAAATTTCCTATAGTCCACATAATGTCCATCTCAGACTAGTCTACATCTTTTCTGTCTAAACATACGCCCGGGGAAAAATCGCCCCTTTTTCCTGCTCTATTCTTAGAGCATTTTTCAAGGCTAGTTTAAAATGAAACAAAGGAATTAATAAAATGAATTAAATGAATTAGTATTAAATGAATTAAATTAAATGAATTATTAAAGCATTTTCAAAAACTTTATTAAACAGATAATTTCTCAAAAAGATATAAAGACAAAAAAAATGAAATCACTTTAAAAACAAAAAGTTCGAACACCTTCCGTTTTGTTATTATAACTTCAAAAATAGCTAACAAAAATTATCATTCTGAAATGCTTTAAAAAGATCAACTTAAATTAAGCTAATTAAAATATATTTAATTGTGTGGTAATTCTTTATTTAATTAATTTGATATAAATAACTTTTAAATGTCAAGTGAAAAATAATAAATTTGAAGCGAGAGCTGAAAGTAAAATTAGTGGTTTGCAAATTAAAAAAAAAAACAAAACAGACATTTTTTGTTTAAAAAGTATATTGTTTTTATGAAAAACTTATTTGATAAAAAATTAAAAGTATATATTAACTAGCGATCTAATTGGATAAAATGCATGCAAAATTTGCTTACTATGTAGTAACCCGACCAAGCACGCTATTCGCTCAGATACCGTAAAATTTGCTCTTAAAAAAGTCACTTATGTTTCCTCGTGTTTTTTGCGACAAAATCCAGTTTTTGTACGGAAAACCCGATATCTCGACAAGTTTGCACCAATC
The DNA here is from genome assembly GCA_030248175.1 of Microlaimidae sp. YZB2_3. Classification (NCBI taxonomy): domain Eukaryota; kingdom Metazoa; phylum Nematoda; class Chromadorea; order Desmodorida; family Microlaimidae; species Microlaimidae sp. YZB2_3. The sequence goes on along the minus strand of JASAMX010030646.1, from coordinate 22,588 downwards.
TTAGTAATCAAAAAATTTAAATAAAAATAGCCGCATTTCTAATGCATAGTTTGTAACTTAAATTTTTTCACCTATAGAGCAAGTTTTCATGCACAGAAAAATTGCTAAATGGGCTCAATTGCCTTAATTTTTTAAAATTAGTATGAAAAAAAATTAGTAATTTTTTCGATAATTTTTTTTACAAATTATCGAAAAAATGCTATTTTTTAAGGGTCATATCTCCTGGACCACTGGAGATATTTTGATGAAAAATTTTTCGGGCTATTGGAGCAGGGACAAGCTTTTTAAAAAAATCAACAAAATGTAAGACTACAAGTTTGACTGTGTACGGCGCCTTTAAGATATAAAGATTTGTTTATTGTTTTTTGCGACAAGAAAGTTTTTAGTTGTTAGATGAAAGATATAAGAAATGAAATGGCTTTAGTTAAAAAATTTAATAGCCTTAGTTAATAAAAAAAATTGATACTCTTTTTTTAATTAAAAAAATTAAAAAAACAATTTTTATAATATAACCGGAATAAAGGATCATTTTTAGAAATAATAAAACTTGTTTTCAAAATGATTTTTACGTTTGACTGAAACAAAACAATGACTAGAAAAAATAGATTATTAAACAAAATATTCAAAAATTAGAGAATTAGAAAAATTCGAAAATACATTTTTTTAATTAAATATTTAGAATAAAAGAAAATAAAAAAAGTTTAGTTGCAAATAACAGAAGAAACTTAGATATTATACAGTAAGTTAAAACTTTTGATGACAAATATTTTAGTTTTCGTTTTTAATATCTTTCTCAAAAAATTGCAAAACTTTTTTAAACATTTCTAACAGAATTGAAGCGATTGCATAAAATTAAAAAGCTAGCATTAATATTTTTTTAAATAGACAAGATAAGTTTGGTGATTATAATGATTATTTGTCTAACGTTTCATTAAAAATTAATTTAAAAATTTTTTCCATTACAAGCAAATTAAGAAAATTTACAATTTTGACACCGGAGCTTAAAAAAACTTACATAAAAACATAAACATTCTGGTTTTTACGGTTTTTACAATTAATTATTTTTTACAATTAATTCATTTTTACATTAAAACATTAATACTGTTTACTAAAATAATATTTAAAAAATGTTATAAAAACACAAAAATCTACTACAAATGTAAGTCTATCTAACTTACACATGCTAAAAAGGAAAAAAAAAAACAAAAAAAATGTTAATTATGGCTTTTAAAACGATTAAAACTAATGCACAATTTTATCTAAAAACATTAATACTTGTTGGCTTATGCAACATTAGGCACAAAACAATTAGGCAGTTGCAAATGCGGATTTTTTAAAAGTAATTAAATAAAGTGGGGTCACAGATTTGATAGGAATTAAAATTGTAAAAATCAGAACTTTTTACCTTAATTTAAAAAATGATCAATATCCATGTAGAAAAGTTTAAAATTTTAACCTAAAAGCTTAAGCTTAAATTTTAAACACTGCAAAACGAACGTAATCTAGTTTTTTATTTTAAATTCCAATTTTAAAATCGAAGTTATTTCGGTTCTAAGTTCCAAAAATCTAAATCAAATAATATTAATATTCATAATATTAATATTATTTGAATTTAAATATTAATATTATTCATATTAATAATAATAATATTCCACACGATAGTGGCGCAATGTAATGCTTTGAAAGGGACTATTTATCTGTATTACACTGAGCAATTGTAAATTTTAAATGGGTATCAGGTATTTTTTTTTAATTTTTCACCTCGGATTATACTGGAACAGCTGTGCAAAAATAGCTGCTACTGCTGCTTTTACCATTACTTTTATAGGTTAATTTATAGACTCGTCCAGTTTGTTAAAAACCTTTTTTTTTGTTAAGCTTTTTTCGCTGTATTTATTCCTCCGGTGTTAACGGAAAAAACAACACGTAAAACATCTTTAAAATAGCATATATATTTAAAAACGTATTCGATTTTAAAATAAAAACCTTTAAATTACGGTTTTTAGTCATATTTCTAACCAAAATTCAGTATGCTTTAAAAATAGCGTCTTTAAAATAGCATATATATTTAAAAACGTATTTGATTTTAAAATAAAAACCTTTAAATTACGGTTTTTAGTCATATTTCTAACCAAAATTCAGTATGCTAACTGGTCTGAATACTATGTAGTACAAAAATTTTTAAACGTGTTACATTTTTGTTTATGTATTATTCAAAAATAGGGTTCCTTGTTAAATGAAAGACTGGTTTAAGGTCGATAGAGCCGAGGTACTTTGGCGAAATTAAAAATCACAAATTAAAATTAAAAAATTAAAAATTAAAAATCACTAAAACATATACCTAAGCCTAAGCGAAGCCTAAAAAAAGTAAGGTGCGGCTCTGACGACCCCATACCGAGAGGGTTGCACAGACTTAATATGACGAACCTCCAAACTATATCTCGGTAACGGGATGGTTAATTCATAATAGTATACGCTGACTCACAACGGAATCATAAGTGACAAGTGATAATTCCCAACGGACTCCGAACGCATTTAAACCGTAACTACAATGTCACTTGTCACTGCGGAGTAAGCGCGCTATCACTTGTCACTTCTCACTTGTAACCATAAGTGGGGAGCCTCCCGGATTTGGGGGTATACCCGCCCCCCCCCCGAATTTGGGGGGGTGTCCCAAAAAACTTTTTTGGGGTATATCTCAAATACCCCATTTTTAGTGTTTTAGTACCGGGACCCCCCAAATTTTAGGGGGGTGTCCGGGGTACCCCCAAATCTTAGGGGGGAGGGGTGTGTCGGCTATAATCGAAATTTTTGGGGGGTATAACCCCCTTCCCCAAACCCACCCCTCTGCCCACCTATGCTTGTAAATCCGGTGTAAACCAGATCTAGGAATGCCGGATCTAGGAATGATCTAGGAAACCAGATCTAGGAATGGGGTGGGCGGGCGGGCGGGTCGGGCTGGGGCTGCTGGCTGGGCTGGGTCTGGTGCTGTTTGGTGTCTCTGCCGGGGCGGGGTAGGCGGGGTCGGTCCATGATTTAAATTTGTTTGCCATGTCGAAATAAATATCAAACAGTTGAATACGCTGGGGCCAGTCCACTAACGGCATGTTAACTCCCTACTAAGTTAGCCGAATATATAAAAATCTTATTTTGAGATTTTTGTTATCATTTTATAACAATTATTTTTTTAGTTTTAATCTATTTGTTGTGGATAATCAAAATGAATTGTTGTTCAACGCGTATATTAGAAAATAATATAATCGAATGATTAAATTTAAAAGGGTACGGGGTTTTAAGAGACACAAGCAGGGAACCTGGAGCAATCGTAAATTTTTGAGAAATTGGATTGGAGCCACGAGCTATTAGGAACTTGAAACCTTTAAGAAAAAAGATGGTCTAGGCTTAGATCTAGGTTTTGCTTAGGCTTAAGCACACGTTTTAGCAATTTTTAATTTTGGCTCCAAGTTCCCATCTTACGGCTTTTATTTTCCCACTGGCGGCTCCAAGTTCCCTATTTTTGGCTCCAAGTTCCAGCTTTGCAATAAAAGCTTTTTTTAACTACCGGCTTGAACTTAGACGGTAGTTAACATGCCGATGGTGGACCGGTACCTGGTGGCGTGCCAAACCGATTGGCTTTGTTTCGTGGTGCATACAAAATCAGTGCAATGTGTCTATTGCTTATGTGTTTCCCTGCTTAAACAAAATAAAATACAATACAATACATACAAAAAAATGTGGATCGGGCCAGCCGGGCCGACCGGAGAAGGGCCAAAACCTACCCCAAAAAGGGTAAAGAAAATTAGCGACTAAAGCTAAGCCTAAGCAAAACCTAAGCTAAGAGTTAGGAAAACTTAAGTCTGAGCAAAACTCAAGCCTAAAGCCTAAGCCTAAGCAAAACCTAAGCCCAAGCAAAAGCTAAGCTATGTCTAAGCCTAAGCAAAACCTCTAAGCCTAAACAAATTCTAAGCTAAGCCTAAGCCTAAGCAAAACCTAAGCCTAAGCAAAATCTAAACCTTGACTAAACCTAAGCTAAACCTAAGCAAAATCTAAGCTAACCCTAAGCCTAAGCAAAACCCAAGCTAAGCAAAAACTAACCTTACCCCTCTCCTGTTATTTTTGTGGTATATTTTGGCCCTTCTCGGCCACTAAAACTTTCATACACATTCATCAGTGGGTTAAATACAAAAAGGCCTATACATCAATTTCGAAGCTTAGCTGGCTAAATACTTAATTATTAGTGTTGGTTGAAGACATTTCGTATCACAATAAATATATAACCGTGTAAGATAAGATCATAAAAATCGCCCCTAAAAATTATAGGGGGTAAACTTTTGGGTGCAAAAAATAGTTAACCAATGGAAAATATTTAATAATTACTATATTTTTTATTCGAAACGTCGAGAGTTTAAATATGAGTATGAACACGACTCTTAAAATGGAAATTTGAAAAAATTAGAAAATTTTTCAATTTTGGAGGTATTTGGGGGTAAGTGAATTTTTTTTAATTTTGGAGGTAAATTTCAAACTAACGTAAATAAATGTATTAATTTTGGAATCATCATGCATAAAGCTATTATATGGATAAACACGACTTAAAAATAAAAATGAAAACACAATTCTAACGAATTTTTGGGGCACAAAGATTTGTATTTTGATTCTTTTCATTTTTAACTAAAATTTTTAATTTTTTTTTCATCCTCACACCGAGAGCTTTACACTAATAATTTACTCGCCTGTGTAAGGGCTCTGTGTCAAAAATTGAAATCTTAAGAGGGTGCTCAAACATTAAAATTTTTTTCAGGACCGTCCGTAGGAGCACTGTTCAAAAAAAAACAGTGTCGTGTCCTTCGATGCAAATAATTTTTTTGCAAAAATCGTAAAATTACCACTTTAACCCCTCGTAGTATCCGACCCAGTTAAGATACCTATAAAAAACAATATATTTTTATACCTCAAGAAAGTATAAAGAATCTGCACAAAAATTTTCAAACTTAAGTATTAATATGACCAAAAGTAGGAAACATGGCCGAAAAAATTGCTAATAAATTTAGAAGAGGGGGTTGGGGAAAAACCCCTCAAAGTTTTTGAAGAAATATTTTTTACAAAGCAGCCAACTGCGTAAGAATCTTAACTTAAGATATTTGCCCAATTGTTCCCTGCACGTTGAATTGAAACTATTTTCTAAAGGTAAACCCAACGTGGCTGCAACAGTTGTTTGTTGGACTGAAAAATGCCTCCCATTAAGTAACCACTCAAATCACGAGAATCTGACGTCACTCGTTTCAGCCAATCAGAATTCAGAAAATGAAAGATTTGAAGTAAAAATAAACTTCAGATGGTAGTTTAGGAATAATTCTTATTTCGGGACATAAAAAATAGTTGTTTAATGATCACGTGAACACACTGTTGCAGCTACGTTTGGTTTGCCTTTAGTATTTCTAAAAAAACACCAGAGAATTGTTTACACAAAAACAAAATAAGAGTGGGAGAGAATAATAGACCGGTGTTGCGGGATTTCTTTTCCCCCCTTCTTTTTCCCCCGGAAAAACTATCCGTGATAGTTTTTCCCCCGGAAAAACTATCCGTGATAGTTTTTCCCCCGGAAAAACTATCCGTGACAGTTTTTCCCCCGGAAAAACTATCCGTGACAGTTTTTCCCTCGGAAAACTATCCGTGATAGTTTTTCCCCCGGAAAAACTATCCCGCTTAAAAATCGGGATATTCTTTTCCCCCTCTTTTTTATATTGTTGTTCGTTTGTTATGAATTTTAGCTTGATTTTAAAATTTTGCTTAGGCTGCTTAAGGAAACTAAGGTTTAAAATGTTTAAAGTAGCTCATGGGTTTCATCTGAATAATTTTATGAAAGTATCATGATAACAAAATAACCATTTTAATTTATTGACGTGTTTTTGAAGAATGCGCAGAATAAATATTATAAACTTTATGCAAATTTTTGAGGGGGGAAAGAATATCCCGGGATAGTTTTTCCGGGGGAGAAAAATTTTTAGGGGGGAAAGATTATCCCTTGACACAGGCTTTGTTATAATGAACATTAACACAACAACCCATTCGTTTAAAATTACAAATACGGTTATCTGTTCAAGAAACCTTCTAATGCTGTGATTTCAATATCTTTTTTCCTTTAACTAAAAACTGCAGTTGACATTAAATATAATTATAAAATTTAACTATTATAATTATTATAATGTTTTTCGTTCTTAGTCCTTCTAGAAGGTTAGCGTCTTACATTTCCAGTGCCTGTTTCTCAATCAGTTAAAAGCATCGAAATTAATTAGTAGTTGTTTGTATTGAGTGGGTGGCTACGTGTGGTTATTGACACATAATATGTTAGTTTCCACCAAAAATTAATACTATAATTGACCTGGGAAATAAAATAAAATAAAAAAAACATCTAGGTTGTTAATACTGATTATTTTCTGTCATATGAAAAACTCGGACACAAAAATTTGTAGTCTTGTTACTTCATCATCATTTATTCTAACAAAGTTTATATAAAATTCTATACAATAGATTGTATTACCAAGGCGAACCAATCACGTTCGCCAGATTACGGACTCATGGTTTAGAAGACGTTAAAACAGTATACCGTCGTTACTACGGCAAAATGAGCCACTGTCATTATAAAATACATATGACTATGACTCATTCTGTAGTTCATAGGTTCCTGTTTTAAATTTAAAATGAGTCACAGACACAAATATTTTATAGGAACTGTGGCTCATTTTGCCCTAGTAACGACGATATATGTTAAAAGATAAAAAGAGTCACAATTACCACTATTTTACGAAGATTATGACTCATTGTGCCATAGTAACGACGATACCATTAACCAAACATTAAGCAAAATGTAAATCAGCAAAAAGTGTATGATTATTTTAATTATGAAATTTCAACATTATAAACCATCAAACAGTTTTTGGGACAATTACTTAACGGAAAATTTATAAATTTCAACGAAAACCTTTAATATTAAAAATTAACATCTTTTAAAAGTAATAATCAATATCAAAAAATTAAAAATTTTTAAAAGATAATAATGGTTGAATAATGATGACAGAGCCTTTAATAAGATCCCTACCAGGAAAACTTTCCAATCTGAATATTTTTGTGAAAAAGTGGGATTACAAAAGTTTTAGTTTTTATTAATATTTATGTAAAAAACGTCATAACAGTCGATTTTTTAAGTCTTCTCAACTCTTTTATTTTAAGGAATCCAGGTGCAGACGCGTCAGCAGGAAGACTAGACCCAGCGCTTAATTTTTATTTTAAAAACAAATTATTTTTATAATTTTGCACGTAAAGTTTTTTCTCATAATTTCCAAATAAAAAAAACGAGCGAACAATAAATCTTTAATACGATAACATACGTAGAACTTTTGATATTATGTAATTCTGAAAAACAAAATATTATAAAACAGTTTTTTTTTTAATTTTATGGATTAAACTCGAATTCCATAAGGAAGCGTTATTACTTAAACACTGAATGTTTTTGGATTAATGCCAGCGGTTCATTTTAAATCTATTTCCAAATACTTGAAATGAATAAACGAAAAAAAATAAAATAATACTTTACTTAAATAAAAGTATTTGTGTTATTGTTTTTTAATTACTTTATAATAGTTTTGCGGTGGCGGGCGGCTGTCGCGTCCACTCTGTCGCTTATACATTGCCGTTTAGTTTAGACATTTTTCATCTCGAATATTATATAATGTGGAAAAACGAATTTTATCGAACGTTTTCTTTAATTTTCAGCACTGTTTGCTTACTATAACAGCTTAAACTAATAGTAAGCCTATAAATTCATTCGCCTTTATTTAACAGTTTTGTATTCAAATATGGGTCGACTCAACCTTTTGATATGCTATACATTGAATATTGTGCAGATTTTATATGAGATTTAATTCAATTTGTTCCATTGGTTTACATTTGCCATTCAGTCATAAACGGCAACTACTAGGTTTAAAAAGTACCCTTGTAGTTTAAATTAAACAAAGTACCCTTGTAGCTCTCTCTAACAATATGTATAAAATATAATCAGAAAAAAAATATCGAAGATTTATGCTTATGGATTTCATTAAAAGTAAAAAAAAAACACTTTTAAGTTTTAGTTTCTGAAATTTCTCTAAAAAGAGTTTAATTTTTCATACATTTTGATTGCAATAAAAAAACTACAAAATCTTTTTTTCCAAATAGCTTATATACAACAAAGGGCAAAGAATTATATTTAAATAAGAACTTTACAAAATATTTATTTTATATTTTTTTTGTTTTTATTTAAGCTTGACTCATCGTTGATTAATATTAATACTGCTGCGGTCAAGTACACAAAGTTATTTTTGAGGTGGCAAAAATTTAACAAAGATTTCATAATTTAACCGATAGTAATGAAATGTATTTATCAATTACATTTAAGTAAAGTAAAAACGTACTAAAACACTAACCAACTATATGATAAACGGAAAAAACAAACGCTAAATATATGTCAGACAAATTATTTTAAAATAAACGGTAAAAATAAAAAAAAAAACGCAGAAAAAACTGATAAAAAATTGTTTAATTTTTAAAAAAACAAAACTTGTATGTAGCTTATTAAGCTGTAAGTGTAGTATATAGATTAATTTATTTATATGTTTTTATAAATTCTATTTACTTATCTGATTTATAGTTAAATTTTTATTTTTTGTACGTTTTATAATTTCTGTTTAGTAAATAAAGACTAACTACAAAAAAAATTTACCTTGTAAATTTATTTATGGTGTTAATCTGGAAAGAAAATCATAGATATACAAGGTTTTAAGCCGTCATGAGAAAACTTGAATCTGTTAGATATATTGGGAACTTAAGCTCGGTTCCCACTGAGGTGACAAAGCCACCGGTGGCGTTGCCACCGCTAGGTTCACACTGGGGTGGCATTGCCACCGCTGGAGACACAATGCCAACTTTTCGTTCGCGTGTAGAACTAAGAAAACGTGGGTAGTTAGCACTTTTTTAACTTATTCTGAAGACGATGAATATAATGATATTTTTGTATTTCTTGCGCTTTGAAAAAGATAGATTAAAAAACTAGCAGAAGATGGTGGATACGTCTTATTTTTCAATGGTGCAAACAGCAGGAGGAACTTTAAGCTTTAGTTCAAGAAATGAGACTCCAAGAACATTAATATGTTGATGACTATTTTCGGATGTCTCCTATTCCTTCAATTTAATTATTTTTTATCGTTATTTGGTCCTTTGATTACGAAAATTTAAATTAATTGTCGGAAAACTATCTCAGAAAAAAGGTTTGTAATAATATTCCGGACGGTTTTGAACTTCATTGATTAGAAGTTCATCCGAATCAATAGCCATATTTTTTTAGGATTTATTTCAGAAAAGTATTGCGGTCGCAAAAACAAACTTAAAGTTTTTTTTTAATTAAACATAAATGATTATTGTTTTTGATTGTTTAAAACCCTGTCATACATCCTATTTTAACCCAAGGCCGTGCATTAAATATTAGAAATTACGCAGTAGAAAATTTTGCAAATCTTTGATTAATGCAAAAAATTGCAAATTCCTATTTATTCAAGAACATTGCCATGCTTTGTACGTATGTACGTGTGTTTAAAATGTGTTAAAAACTACTTAAAATTTATTTTTTCATTAAAAAAATCATTTTTTATATTAAGTTTTGCAATAAAACCACAGTATTTTTTTCATTTTTTATGCAGTGCACACGGTTTTTTTGTTAAAACCATAATATTTTTCGCTGGTTTTTTTGTGTACAATGAATCCCTTTATTTAAAAACCGTATTTTTCATTGCTTTTTTTAAAATGCGCGCGTTCCCACGCGTTTTCTTTTTGAGAGAGCTGCCACCGGTGACGGAGTTGTAGATCGAACACAACAGCGGTGGCAATGCCACCTCGCGGTGGCATTGCCACCGGGAGGTGGCATTGCCACCCCAGTGTGAACACGTCCTATGTTTAACGTTAGACACAACAGCGGTGGCAATGCCACCTCGCGGTGGCATTGCCACCGGTGGCATTGCCACCTCAGTGTGAACCGGGCTTTAAAGCCGCGAAATGGGATGGGAACATAAAATCGAACATAAAAAATGTTTTGGACTTAAGTTTACGATTTGCTTTAGGCTTATACATAGGTTTTACAGAGTTCACGTTTCTAATAATCTTGGTGGTCTATTTATATATTCCCCGCAGCTCTGAGCTCCAACACACTTTTCGGACCTCAAAAAACCCGCACTACACTTTTTTTGTAAATTAAATTTATTTTCAGACGTTTTTAAAATCAAAAAAGTATTTAAATGCAAATAAATTATTTTAGAACAAAAAAGTTTTTTTCTGGTTTTTAAATTAGAACTCATTTTTAAAACATAACGTTAATTTTAAATATAAACTTTTATGCGTTCGTTTGGGTTTTTTTTTTTTTGGTGGGTGGACCCCTGCCAAAAGCGCGGTATATTAGCGCGCCTCTCTTTACTCTATATTTTTATGCCATTAACTTTTATCTAACGCGCAATCACGGGCAATGTTGCATAACTCTAAACTCGTAAAAAAACTGAATCTGAATTAAATTCGTAAAAGCCCGGAAAATTTTCGTGCATTTTTAGATTTTATGCATATTTTCGCATGGAAAACTTCGCATGTTTTGTAGCTTCAAGTCATATTGTCGTAAAAATAAATAAACGTGCAAATTTATTTCGTACATTGACAATGGGATTAGACAAAAAATATACAAACACACATTTTATTTTTTTTAACTTTAAATTATTTCTGGATAACGTCTTTAATTCTTAAATTATTATTAAAGTTGTCAAAACAATAGTGTCATAAAAAAAACTTACATAAAAAGTAAGCCTAAACAATAATAAGATTTTTGTTTCAGCTTCTTTCCTCATTTGCGACACATAGCAATAAAGGAATTTTTTCCAAAGAAAAAACGGTTAGAAAGAAATTAGCGATCCGAAAAATCAGATTGATTTTTTTTCTCTGAAACGTTAGCATTACCATAATAGGACTTTATTTTAGTCAGTAAATAAAAATGTTTCCTTTTTTACAATTAATTACCTTTACATACTTATTTCATTTCTTAAAAGTATTTGAGCCTTTTGTTTTCTCAAATCAACCGGCCTGAAAGTTATTTTTTGGTTAAAATTAATCAAAATTTCTAATAAAATAATCACTTATTATATTAAATTAAAATTAATTAATTAATTGTATTATTATTAATTTCTAATAAAAATTAATTGTATTATTATTAATTTCTAATAAAAATATTTAAATGTATTTAATTTAAAATATTAAAATAAAAAAAATTTAAAATAAAATATTTAAAATATTTAAAACATTTAAAATATTTTAATTTAAAATTAAAATTTTAAAATTTTTAAATTTTAAAATTAAAATAAAATTTGAAATTTTAATTTAAAATTTTAAATATTTTAATTTAAAATATTAAAATAAAAAAAATTAAAAAAAAAATATTTTAATTTAAAATTAAAATTTTAAAAAATTTTAAATTTTAAAATTAAAATTTTAAAATTTTAAATTTTAATTTAAAATTTAAAATATTTTAATTTAAAATATTAAAATAAAAAAAATTTAAAATAAAATATTTAAAATATTTAAAACATTTAAAACATTTAAAATAAAATATTTAATTTCAAAATTAATTAATTAATTGTATTATTATTAATTTCTAATAAAATTAATTGTATTATTATTAATTTTCTAATATTAATTAATTGTATTATTATTTAATTTTCTAATAAAATTAATTGTATTATTATTAATTTCTAATAAAATAATCAAAAATCAGATTGATTTTTTTTCTCTGAAACGTTAGCATTACCATAATAGGACTTTATTTTAGTCAGTAAATAAAAATGTTTCCTTTTTTTACAATTAATTACCTTTACATACTTATTTTATTTCTTAAAAGTATTTGAGCCTTTTGTTTTCTCAAATCCACCGGCCTGAAAGTTATTTTTTGGTTATTTATTAAATGAAAGTTTAGATTTTATAACTATTTTTGCATGAAAAACTATTTCATACTTATTTCATTTCTTATAACATACTTATTTCATTTCTTAAAAGTATTTCATACTTATTTCATACTTATACTTATTTCATACTTATTTCATACTTATACTTATACTTATAATACTTATACTTATTTGTTACTTACTTACTTATACTTATTATACTTATACTTTATTTCTTTTATACTTATTTCTTTCTTTCTTATACTTATTTCTTATACTTATTTCTTTATACTTATTTCTTATACTTATTTCTTATACTTATTTCTTACTTATACTTATTTCTTACTTATTATCTTACTTATTATCTTACTTATTATCTTACTTACTTACTTACTTATTATCTTACTTATTATCTTACTTATTATCTTACTTACTTATACTTATTTCTTACTTATTTTATTCTCTTATTTCTACTTCTACTTCTTTTCTTATTTATACTTATACTCTTTTTTCTTACTTATGCTTACTTATACTTATTTCTTATACTTATTTCTTATACTAATACTTATACTTATTTCTTACTTACTTACTTACTTATACTTATACTTATAATACTTATACTTATACTTATACTTATACATATACTTATACTTATACTTATACTTATACTTATACTTATACTTATACTTCATACTTATACTTATACTTTCATACTTATTTCATACTTATACTTATTTTATACTAATACTTATTTCATACTTATTTCATACTTATTTCATTTCTTATAACATACTTATTTCATTTTTTAAAAGTATTTTAGCCTTTGTTTTCTCAAATCCACCGGCCTGAAAGTTATTTTTTGGTTATTTATTAAATGAAAGTACTGTTTAAAAAAAGACTTTTTTAGTCATTAATTAATAAAAAATTAACGCTTTTTTGGGCCGAAATAATTACTTAATAATTAATTAATTAATTTTTTGGGCAAATATTTACTCAATAATTAATCAATTCGATTTTAGGGGTCATTAATTTAATTTTAATTAATCAATTAATTTCTAAAACAAAAATTAATAAAAAAGTAAAAGTAATACAAAAGCTTTTTTAAAAAAGTAACAAAAAATAATAAAAAGATTGTCTAAGACTGCGCCACAAACAAGGCAAGAAAAGTATTAAGTTTGGTTTATTTTCAATATTAGAAGAAGTTTGTTTTATAGCAGTGCAGGTAAATGACTTAATTTTTGTTGTTAAATTTTTTATATTATGTGTCGTTGTTCCTTCTGATATGTATTATGTCTTCTTTCTTGGATAGTAGTTTGCTTTAGAATCTAATAAAATTAAAAAAACGTTCTGTATTTTATTTAAGTGCTCGGATTGGATTTTCTTCCACATTATTGAGTGTTCTTTTATACAATACTATATCGAAATCGAAACTATGTTTTCTTTATCAATTTAGATAGATCACAATGAAAGTAAAGGTAACTGTAGTTGCAAAACTTTTACCAAAAAGAGACGCTTATATAAAGGTTTTAGACATTAATTATGATTACTTTGTAAAATTTAATTAATTAGTACTTTTTTATGATTTTATGGAATTAAATTTTTAATAATTAATCAATAATTAATTAATTGCAAATTTTAGGTCATCAATTAATCAATAATTAATCAAATGCATTTTGTGGTCAAATAATTTATCAATAATTAATTAAATGTGTCAGGTCAGTACTTTTTAAACACTAAATAAAAGTTTAGATTTTATAACTATTTTTGCATGAAAATTAACATTTTTGCAAGCATATTGTCGACCCAAACGTATTGAGGTTATTTTGCGCATCCACTGCAACATGCCGAGAGAAACAAAGGATGATCAAATTGCCAGACTGGAAGCGGAGAATGCGGACCTTCAGCGAAAACTGATGGATTTGGAGAAAAGATTCGCCAGGATGGAGGAAGAAAAAGCTCCTGGTGTCAACACCGACTTGGTCGCATCCATCTGTGAACGTGTTCTGCAGCGTCTTCTTCCTATGATTGACAGTTATTTTAAGCGCATGGAGATACAAAGAGAACATGAGACAATGCTGGTCGTATCTGGTCTACCGGAGAGCGATTCCTATGATGATGAAAAAGAGAATATGACTCTGAGTTATTAAAGACTCTGGATAGTGGCGATACGGGAGAGGTCACTCCAGTTGAGTTCTTCCGTATCGGAAGAGCTGGTGACCGGCAAAGGCTATTAAAAATAAGGTTATTAAATAAACATTTCAGAAATAGAGCTGTACGTTCAGGAGGACGACTAAGGGGGGTCACTAAATTTGATAAAGTTTATGTAAGGCCGTCACTGAATGAGGAACAGCGATGTGTTGGGGGGTTTATCTGTCAAAGGAGTTGCTTGGCAAACTTCGGGTGCTTAGAGAACAGAACAAGAAGGTTTCACTTCGGTATTCTGCTGATGGTGATCCCTTTTTGTTGGACATCACTCTCAAGGCTGCCCTAAATGTTTCAAAATAGGATATTGTGCGACTTAATTATCATTGTTGTAGTAAACTAAAACTTATACCTAGTATAAAGATTTTGTGTATGAATGCAAGAAGCCTTGCTAACTCCTTAGATGAGCTAGATGTTCTGATTTCAGGTGACGACTGTGCCTATGGTGATATTGATATCTGCTTTATTTGTGAAACATGGCTCACTGAAACAACGACTGACCAAATGATTTTAAAAAACAGAAAATTTAATGTTTATCAAAGGGATCGACAGCATTGGCGGGGAGGTGGAGTAGTTCTATTGATTAAAAATATTTTTAGAGTAGTTGAAGTTGAAATGGTGGAAAAGTACAATGCAATAGAACTAGTAGCGGTTGACATTTTTCTACAAAAATCATCTAAACTGAGATTCATTGGTATTTATAGAGAACCTAGTACTAGCAAAGAAAAAGACAATCTAATATTTGAGCTAATCAGGAACTTAACAGAAAACTTTGTAGGAACCATTGTTTTTACTGGAGATTTCAATCTGCCAGGGGTAGATTGGTCTTCAAATAAAATAACTTCAAACACGCAAAATGAAAATAATTGGTTTGAGTTTCTTATTGAGCTAGGTATGTATCAGCTTGTTTCACAACCAACTCGTGGGAATAATTATCTGGATCTTTTGTTTACAAACGATAGAGAAATTTTCAATAATGTCACTGTTGCGCCCAGTTTTTCACAATCAGACCATGACACTATTTTATCTGAAATTAATCTTAAATTATTTGACAGTCCTAAAAATAAGATTCAAAACTACATACCTGATTTTTTAAAAGCAGATTATGATATGCTAAGTTTATACTTATCTACAATCAACTGGAAAATATTATTTGAGGAATGTGGCACAGTAGAAAATGCTTGGCAGAGATTCAAGGATATTTTGTTGTTAGGAATCAATAGACATGTCCCTGGAAAAAAATTATTTACAAACAAAAAAAAATTGTACAATATCCAATACAAATAAGAAAACTACAAAATCAAAAGAAAAAACTTTGGCGTAAGCGTAATATTGATGAAAAATCAAGATCAGAGTACAAAAAAATTTGCAAAGTATACAAAAATAAAGTTAGAGATTTTAACACTAATAAAGAAACAAAAATTTTAAATTCTGGGGGTTTAAACAATTTTTATAAATTTGTTAATAGTAAAATCAAAACAAAACAAACTATCCCACCAATTAAAAGAGACGATGGGACATTTGTAACTGAAGACTTTGAAAAAGTTGAACTTTTTGGAAATTATTTTGCTTCTGTTTTTACTGATGATGATAATACTTTGCCAAATTTTAATCCACCAAACATTGGAAAGTTGGACAACATGGTATTTACCACAAAAAAGGTATTTAAGGCCCTAAAAAAGCTCCCAAACAAATTGTCTCGAACACCTGACTGTTTTCCAGCTTACTTTTTAAAACGCTTGGCTAAAGTTATTGCTGAACCTTTGGCAATAATCTTTCAGATGTCTTTTGATTTTGGAGAATTACCACTTGATTGGAAAATAGCTTTATTAAACTTACTGTTTAAAAAAGGCACTAAAAGCCTAAAAGAAAATTATCGTCCAATTTCACTTACATCTTTTTCTTGTAAACTAATGGAACAGCTTGTCAAAGAAGAACTGCTTGTCTTTTTCCATATCATTTTGTCAAGGTTTCAACATGGTTTTAAGGCAAAAAGTTCTACAATAACACAGCTGTTGGAAACTTTTAATGAGTGGACGCTAGCACTAAAAGATAAATTTCTAATTGATGTCATTTACTTGGATTTTGCCAAGGCCTTTGACACCGTGTCACATCAAAAATTGTTATATAAGCTAGAAAAATATGGTGTTTCTGGTAAATTTTTAAAATGGATAAAAGAATTTTTAGTTGGGCGGGAAATTAAAGTTGTAATTAATAACTCAGTATCCAAATCATTTCCTGTAAGAAGTTCAGTTCCTCAGGGTTCTGTTTTAGGTCCATTTTTATTTTTGGTATATATTAATGATATTGTTGATTGTGTTAAGTTCTCACAAATTAGACTCTTTGCAGATGATATAAAGTTGTTTGTAAAATCTTCATCTAAAGATTACCACATTCAAACCTTGAGACTTCAGCAAGATTTAGATAGAATACACAGCTGGTCACAAGACTGGCAACTGCAGTTATCTAATCACAAATGTGAAGTTCTTCATATTCGAAATCATAGCAAAGAGTTAATTTGTAAATATAAGCTTGGTAATAACGTACTTGCAACTACAGAATTGGTGCGTGACCTAGGTGTTTATATATCCCATGATATGAAATTCTCTAAACACTGTGAAATCACAGCAAAAAAAGCTATGAGAGTGACATCACTAATTTTTAGAACATTCAATTCAAACTCTAGAAATAATTTTCTCAGAGCATATAAGTCCTATGTTAGACCAATTCTGGAGTATGCTAGTGCAGTTTGGAACCCTTATTTACAAAAGGATATAAACATTTTGGAAAAAGTGCAACAAAATTTCACTAGACGTTTGTTTTATAAATGCAAGTTGTTACCTGTTGGTTATGAACATAGACTGAATTACCTAGGTTTAGAAAGATTAAAGGATCGAAGAGACAAAATTGATTTATATGAGTGCTTTAAAATTATACATTGCTTAAACAATTTGCAAGCCAATGATTTTTTTAAGTTTAACCTGCAGCCCACCCGTGGTCATCCATTTAAATTGGCAATGGAAGACTGCCGAATTAATGCAAGGAAATTTTCTTTTGCAAATAGGGTTGTTACACCTTGGAACAATCTACTCCCATCTCAAGTAACTGTCGATTCTTTGGATGCATTCAAGAAAAGTTTTAAAACTGACTTAAATAAGCGCTCTTTTTGAGCCTTTAAAGTCATATCAGATAGCTATGTTCATTGATAATTAGTTACAATTGTGATTCATATTGGCGGCAATTAAGTCGCAGATTTGATGTTGTTGATGAAAAAAAAGAAAAAAAAATAGAAAAAGAAAAAAAAAACACAATGAAATGATGAAAACAGAAGAATTAAACTATGCATAAACTATGCTTAGTATAATATTAATTCTGTTATCTGATCATTAAAAAAAAATATATATATATATATATATATTAAACGTGCTTATTTATTCCGTTCAAACAAACACACAATATTAAAGATTTTTTGTCTGTAATTGTTAGTGATGGTCCCCGGAACTCGGAGCTCCGGAGCTCCGGTGCAGAGCTCGACTTTTAGGAGCTCCGGAGAAAACATTGGAGTTCCGCCCCATTTTTAAGTAAGTTCGTGAATAATTAAAGAGTGATGACATTAATTATTTTGTCAAAATTTTCTAATTTCTAATTTTCAACTATATTTTTTTCAAATCTTATTTAAAAATACACCTAGAGTCGTTTAAAATGTAATTCAAGCTTAAATAAGCTTCCAATCATCATTTGAGGGGCGGAGCTCCCTTTGCTTTAAATGGCCGGAACTCCGGAGCAAGATATTGGAGTGTAGTACGGGTGTGCATTGCCAGGAAATTTCATTTTAGCCGCGCCTTAGCTTTAGTCCTGAAGGTTCAAAAATCGTTTAGCCTTAGCTTTAGTACTAAGCCCAAAAAAGGCTTAGTACTAAAACACTTTAGCCTTAGCTTTTGCCAAACTGACAAATATAGAACTGTTCCTAAATTTTAAAAATTATCCCTTTTTTAAGGTAATTCTTAGTATTGCATTGTTAAGTTTACTGTTAAAACTCAACACTAAAGACGTTTTTAACGTTTATTGCATCAGGTTTTAGTTTTATATTTTAAAAATATTATTTTTAGGCTTAATTTTACATTTTTAAAGTTGCTCTTGTAACTGTATTCCAGTTTTAAATTTAAATGCTAATAGCTATATGAAAAATAATTAACTATCAAGAATAGTTTTTCTGAAGTGAATATCCAAAGCAACAAAACATTTAACCAACATTTTTTATTAAAAAAAATGCTAACTGCAAAATAAACGTTACAAAATGCCCATATGAAATAGTAAAAATAAGATTTATTTAAAATTAAGCACTTAGAAACTCAAAAAATACTTCAAAAAAGCAAGAAAAAATCTGGGTTTTCTAATGCTTAAAAGTGCGGTGCGGAGTCAAACTTTTTGTCTTCGATTTTAACAATTTTTTTGTGAAAACCTTACCCCTGCCCCCAATAGCCCACAAAAATTTTTCCAACAAAATATCTGCATTGGTTTAGGAGTTGACCCCACAAAAATGGCGTTTTTTGACAATTATGTACGTGACAAATTCCTCAATGGGTATTAAAATTTACGTTACAAATTATGCACTCAACAAAAGTGGCTACCTTCTACTCTAATTTGATACCTTAATCGTTAAGATTGGTCCAGTATTTGTCGAAATATTGCGTTTCCCGTACAAAGAACCCGCAATTTTTTCGTTAAAAACACCAAACGACGGCAGTGATTTTGTGAACCCAACCTTTTTTCCTTCACTTCGTGTTTTTAGCAAAAAAATCGAGTGTTTTTTGTACGAGAAACGCAATATCTCGACAAATACTGCACCAATCTTAACGATCAAGGTATCAAATTAAAGTAGAGAGTAGCCGCTTTTTTTAATGCATAATTTGTAACAAAAATCGTTATACCTATTGAGCAATCTTTCACGTATAGAATTGTCAAAAAACGCCATTTTTGGGGGATCATTACTCTTGAATAGTGTTGTAAAAAGTTACCTTTACTTTTACTTAAAATAATAAAAATAACGGATTTTGGATTACTTTTACTCGACTTTTAAAATCTCAATTACTTTTACTCTTACTCGACTTTTGAAAATTCAAATACTTTTACTTTTACTCTTATTCGGATTTTCCACTGCAAATACTTACATTAATTTAAGTGAAATTTAAGTAATTTCAATGGGTAGATTCCCTAGTATATAGTAGGGTAAGTGACTTTCTTTCGGCCAGCTTTTTTTATTTTTATTTTTGGCTAAGTTTTTTCTGGTTTTTCCAAACGACCCAAAATTTGATCTAAAAATCAAACGATAGCTATTTTTGTTATTCCAGTGCAAAATTTTAAAATTTCTGTTACACTTAAAGATTAGTGGAGGTTTAAGGTCTATTCATACTTATGACAAAACGTCCTTTGGACAAAGTCCAAAGGACACACCAAAACGTCCTTTGGACAAAACAAAACGTCCTTTGGACTTTGTCCTTTGGACGAAGTATGAACGCTACTTAAAATTTGTCCTTTGGACAAAGTCCAAAGGGAAAAGTCCAAAGGGAAAAGTCCAAAGGACGTTTTGGCTTGTCCAAAGGACAAAGTCCAAAGGGAAAAGTCCTTTGGACTTTGTCCAAAGGACAAAATCCAAAGGGAAAAGTCCTTTGGACTTTGTCCTTTGGACAAAATCCAAAGGGAAAAGTCCAAAGGACAACGTATTCATACTTCTTTCCCTTTGGACTTTTCCCTTTGGACTTTTCCCTTTGGACTTTGTCCTTTGGACAAAGTCCAAAGGACTTTTGTCCTTTGGACTTTGTCCAAAGGACGTTTTGTCATAAGTATGAATAGACCTTTAAAGTTTTTTTTATAGTGGCCGAAATTAAGGCGCGAGCCATTAACTTCGGCCACCTAGAAAAAACTGGCTATAACTATTGCCAAACGGAACAGTAAAGATTTTTAAAGGTTGCAAATTTATCCTTAGGTATTATTCTTGCTACATATAACTTAATTTTTCCCGTTTGCAAACTTTAATAGTTATTAGCAAGACTTTAAATAATTATGTCAAAATCTTAAAAAAACAAGTTTTAATAACCTCTATTTTTTGTTGAATTTTTATTTTTGGCTTTAAAAACGTCAAAAAAACTCAAACGAGCAAAAAAAATTCTTTATAAATACGGTAATACGATGATATTTAAAAACAGTGAAAACGGCAGGTTCTTTCACCTAAATTTTAAGGTGGCCGAAATTAACGGAATCTTAAAATGCTCAGTTAGTTAAACGCGTTGCAAAGTGATTTTGAAAAAAATATGAAAACATGAAAATTAACAACATTGAATCTTAAATAGAAGTTATTTTAAGGTTATATTGTGCTTTGTTCTAAATTTGATGCAGTTTAAACACAAAGCAGAAATTAAGAAACTCACAAAATATTCACTTTTTGTATGAAAATGTTGATAATGCTAAATAACAAAAATAAAAAAACTTTTGCAAAAGCACTTTATTCAACATTAGTCCAGTTACTTTTGTGCTAGTTCTTTTGTGTTTTAAAAATAAGCCAATTTTTTAACACCCTAAATTGGTGGCTAAAATTAAGGCCTGGCCGAAATTAAGTCAGATACCCTAATTTCGAAATTTTCGAATCATTTAATTTAAATTTCTTAAACAATATTTATTAAAAAAGCATTACATGCCTTTTAATTGTTACATTACTTTTATACAGGAGAATCATCGAACATGACAAAAGAGCTAAACATTTATATAAAGGGATCCGAACACCTCCCACCATCAAATTCATTTATTTTTAAAATATGTGATAACGTTATCTTCTCTTTTCGAATAAGTGCGCGAAAGTAAATTTATATTGTTGTCTACGACATACATAGAAAACAGAAGCTTTTGGTAATGGATATATGGCTTAAACTCCCTGGGGTGTACGCTAGCTTGAATGGTAAACTAAGACAATTTCTTGACTTTGCGGCATTTTTCTTTGCTGTCGTTAATTTTCAATGTAGTTCCTATTAACTAACATAACTATTTCAAAAATAGACATTTGACACATTGAAAATATTTAATTGATAAGGACGAAACAATTTAGTGAAAAAACCTAGAAACTGCGTTTAATATAAAATTGTGCGGTCAATTTTAATTTAATTTTTGTGTAATTAATTATTGGTTCCAAACGAAAACATATAATAGACCTATTTACATATATTAACTTAAGATATTCACTCTAAGTGCTCAAATATGTGTTTAAAATAATGATTATCTATAAAAGCAAATTATACCAGAAAATTTTAAACAGATATATAAGAAAAATATGAAATTTAAATTTTTTAACCTATAAAAATACCTGGTAATCCTTATATTTTACAAGCAGATTTACATTTTAATGTAAAAACTCCCGAAAAAAATTTTTGTTTGAAATTAACTATAATATTAAAAAAATAAATTGTAGTATACAATAATATTCGGCGAAGTTGACATTCACAATGTTTGCAGTTCAAAAAGAAAAAGTTCCACTGCAAATGAGCATATTGAAAATTCGATAGTTCTATACGAATATACACAACCACCTATCACTTCACACAATTAGCATCCATCTTTTACTCTACAAAAAGAATTTCGGTAAATATTGTGGATTGAACGGGAGTTCCAGCATATCGGGCAGCTTACTTTGTACAAAGTTCAATCTTAAACCAAGGGAATTAAAGCTGCTTTAATGAATTTTTATAAATTCGTTACTTTGATCATTGGACTCAAAAGTCGTTTAAGACATAATTTATCGATTGACCATTTACGGCAAATATAACCAAAACGGTCTAATTGAAACTATCTTAAAAAATTAAAATTAATCCGAAGCAAAGCTTTGCAAACGATTATCAACAGAGATAAGATGAAATTTATACCAATCTGCCTCAAAGCGAATTTAATCAGAAAGCACTGTTCACTGTTTTGACTCAGAGCTATAAATCCACGTTTACTGGCGCTGAAAAACAATAGAGGCCGTCAGCGCTGATATAAGCGCGTATTAAGCGATGGAAAGCAAATCCGAACTCATTAACTTGATATGGATACCGATTCCCGGGGGAACAATAAACTCCGCACACGAACTGCAACAAAGCAGAAGCCCTCGAATTAAGGAACACCGACGGCCACGTCTTACCCATTATTTGGTAAGGGGAACTTAGAGTCCGAGGAACTGGGAGCCGAAGGTACACGGTTTTTAGAGCCACAAGCAGGGAACCTGGAGTCACGAGCAATGGGAACTTCGAGGCTTTAAGAAAAAATTGGTTTGGGGTTAGATTTAGGTTTCGCTTGGGCTTAGGTTAACGTTTTAGTGATTTTTATTTTCGGATTCAAATTCCCATCTTACGGCTCTA
>JASAMX010030645.1:0-21259 GCA_030248175.1 Microlaimidae sp. YZB2_3 | reverse complement strand
TATGTCATCTACTTCGTTCAGTTTTCGCCTATCTGTATTGAGATAGGCATGAGCAAGGCACGGAATGTGCCCTCTTTCTCTTTTCTCTCAGGTGTGGCGTGTGGGTGTAATTTTTAATATTGCAAGAGGGTTTTTAACATCTATTAATTAATATTATATAAAATATTATATTTTGTTATAAAAATTTACTGTGAAATCAGGCAAAACGCCTAATACCGGAGTTTTTTTTTAGGGAGTTGGATCGAATAAGCTACTCAGCATAGCTTTTAATTTTCCCCTTGCCGGCCATTTAGATTAAGGGCGGCCTGGCCATTGGTTTTTGTCCCTTAAAATTACGCATTTTAATTTGGAGCAGATGTATTTGCTTTTTCCTTTCCAATATCCGGCAGCCCAATTATTTATGGTCGTAAATAATATTTTTCCTGTTTTATTTTGATACAAATTTCTAAATCCAAAAAAACAGTTAAATACATAACCGTTTAAAGTTTGTCAGGGAGAAAATCATTCTATAATTATTATTATCTGTTTCTTTTTTTGGGTTAATTGTATTAAAAATGTTAAGGTGTGGATTTTTTGGAGTATATGTCAAAAAAGAAGCATAAGAGAGTTGGTAAGAATTTTTATTTTTAGTTAGTAATAGTTTTAGCTCAGGATGCATTTCTGAACTCTTAAATCCTTCAGTTTTTTTTAAGTACGGGAGTATCTCTTGGAAAATATTTTTTGCTAAATTAAAAAACTTATCCTCTGTCTAGTGACTATACCACTCATTTGCTTAAAATCCAAATTTAGTTAAAAAGTTCTAAAGGGAAATTTGAGGTCAGGTCAGGTCAATTTCGGAAATCACAAATATTAAATTTCACCCGAATAACATTTTTTTTAAATAATAAAAAAATTAAACATGTTAAGTTTTTTCACATCTTTAACGTCTTTTTTACAATGCTGTTAAAAAGGGCGTGTGTTTGTTGTTTCCTGCTGATCTTAAAACAACAGGCGCATTTTTGATATATAATATGTGATTTCTAATAACTCGATACCCATATTGTCTTTATATTGAGTAAAACGTTTGTTTTAGAAGTGTCTGCGGAGATTTTGAAATTGCCAAATTTAGGATTTAAGATATTTAGAGGAGCCTAGAGATATTGCGTTTGCTAAGTAGGCAAGTAAAATTATTGGAACATTTGAAAAAATGTTTTAAATCTAGAGGGGATCAGGGGGGATCCGATATCCTGAGCAAAACTTTTAAACTATTAATTACGGTGTTTAAAGAATAATACTACATTTTATTGAATAAAAGAAGATGCTTAAAGTTGCGGTGCGGAGTCAAACTTTTTGTCTTCGATTTTGATAATTTTTTGTGAAAACCTTATCCCTGCTCCCGATAGCCTACAAAAATTTCTTCAACAAATTATCTCCAGTGGTTCACGAGTTATGAATTATGATCCCTCAAAATTCCGTTTTTCGTTTTTCGACAATTCTGTACGTGAAAAATTGCTCAATGAGAATAACGATTTCAGTCACAAACTATAAACTTAAAGAAAGCGGCTATTTCCTACTTTAATTTGATACCTTGGTCGTTAGGATTGGTGCAATATTCGTCGAGATATTGCGTTTTTTGAACAAAAAACCTAGATTTTTTCGCTAAAAACACGAAGTGAAGAAAAAAAAGGTTGTGCAAACTTCACAAAATCCCTGCCGTCGTTTGGTGCTTTTAACAAAAAAATCGTGGGTTTTTTGTACAAGACAAGAAATGCAATATTTTGACAAATACTGTACCAATCTTCTTAACGATTAAGGTATCAAATTGAAGTATAAAATAGCCGCTTTCTTTGAGTGCATAATTTGTAACCCTAAATTGTTATACCCATTGAGCAATCTTTCACCTACAGAATTGTCGAAATCGCTATTTTTGGGGGGTCATAATCATAGGTCACCGACCTTCGACGGCTCAGGGGGGGGGTCCACACCCCGGGGTGTGGAGGTTTTTGACCTCCAGGGGGGGTCACACCCAGGGGTGTTTTTTTGAAAAAAAGCAGGGGGGGGGGTCACACCCAGGGTGCATTTTTTTGACCGAAATTGACAATTTTTTGACAAAATTTGAACATTTTCAAGCGTTTGGGATTGTCTAGTTAGGGGGGGTGGTCAGAAATGGGCCCTAGGGGGGGGGGTCAGGGGTAGAGGGGTGGATGGGGGAGGGGAGGGGTCAGAAATGGGCCTAGAGGGATGGGTCTTAGAGGGCCGTAGAGGGGGTGACCCCCCCTGCGCCCCCTCGGTGACCTATGGTCATAATTACTGAACCACTAGAGATAATTTGTTGAAAAAAATTTGTGGGCTTTTGGGGGCAGGGGTAAGTTTTAACAAAAAAATATCAAAATCGAAGGCAAAAAGTTTGACTCCGCACCGCACCTTTAAGACTGTGAAAAATGTAACAATACTGATTTGTGTTGAAGATTCACGTTTTTGGTTGAAATTCTAAAACAACAATACTACCTAAAATTATCTAGGGAAGAAGGGTTAGATTTAAAATTTTAGCGGGGAATCAAGATAAAAAAAATTGGAAAAGAGGGATTTGGATTTTTAGGATGCCCCAAAAATTTAAAGTCTAGAAAAGGTAGAATCAGCTTGGTGCTCCCCATTTTTATTAATAATTGGTTATTTGGTTTATTTGTTTAGCCGTTAATAATTTTTTTTAACAATCCCCATCACTAAAAAAGTGCACATTGTTAGAAACTGTTAAATTTTTCTTTTTAATAGATCTTAATTTACATGTAAATTCCAATGGAGATCTTTACATGGAGCTGAAAGTAGATTTTGCTCGATTGTTTCCTCTGGAGATCTGGGAGGCAGGCATCAGTAACGTTTTATTGGAGCAAAGTGCTGAATTGCACTCTTCAAAAGACTACAAAATTAAGCCAAAACAAACCAAGTGGTGCGTCCTTTTGCCAAAGTAAGGTTAAATTCAAAAAAATTTTATTTTATTTTTTTTGTTAATTTCAGAACACTAAACAGTGCAGTGCTGTTTTTATTAGAAAACAGCCCTTTAAAATAGCCCGGGGGGTACAAACTTCCTTCACTTCTAATCGTCCCTTTTCCTGGGGTTTTTCCAGGAACCATGGGCCACAGGAAAATGAGATTGGTCTCGATTGGTCAGTTTTTAGGATTAATATTAAACTTTATCAAAATATTTTATTTATATTAAACATGTAGGAAGCATAGTTTTATCCAAAAATGTTTGAAATATGCAAATGCAAACCTTAAATTTAAAAAAAATTTTAAACTATATTTAGAATTTCAAAATTGTTTTCATAAACGCTGTTACTTAATTATAAAAAATTATGAAGATTTATAAACACAAAACTATAATAATAATTAGCTTCATTCATTCTTTAACCAATGATTCTTAGGCTGAGCCGAGGGCAATTGGTTGGAATATCTCGAACTCTTCCAATGAGCAGTGGCTTTAAATCGTATGGTGAAATGAAAGAATTTTGGATGCAAACAGTATGAAAAAATTAATTCAAAATTTTTATTTTACCCACAATTAAGACTATTTTTATTTCCTTAAATATTATAGTAAAATGTTGTTGTTTAATCACAAATTTTGCCTGTTACAGAAATTCGGTTAATGTCACTTGTACGTTTGTCGACCTAATTAAAAATTTTCAATTCATAGCAACTAAGTTTTCATAGTTTTAGGTTATATATAAAAGTTTTCGGCTGTCTACGGCAGCCTAAATTTTTTTCGGGGGTATCCCCCAAATACACCTATTTTTAATGCAGACCTGTGCACGGTCTGAAAATGCCCACCCCCCCCCGTTTTATTCCCCCCCCCCTCCCTGCCCAAAAATAAAAAAGTACACAAAAATTATGGCGCCGTTTTTGGCCTATTATGACGCCATCATCGTCAAGTTTTTTTGCAGTTTTTAACCTATTTAAATGTTTTTGAGCCATTTTACACCTATTTTTACTTAAATTTCGTTTTTTTTTTCTTCTTCTTTTTTACTTCTTTTTAATTTTTCTCATTTTTTCTCTTTTTTTACTTTCTCCCTTGCTTGCCCCCCCGTTTCAAAAAAGTTGGCCCCCACGGGGCCCTCCCATCTCCCATTTTGGAATTGCCCCCCTTCCCCCCCAATAAAACCCTAGGGGGGGTGGGCAGTGCACAAGTCTGTTAATGTGAAAGATTTTTCTGTCATACCTGTCCAATCTGCCCCAATTTTTGACACTGTAAACTTTTTGATAATCTCGGCAGTGTCAAAAAGTTTGTCACTGTTAGCTTAATATTTTCATTTGCTGCAGTTGGTAAATGTTTATTGCTTTTAACCCTACTCCAATTCTTAAAACTTTAGTTTTAGCTAAATTTATACGTTACAGCTTTTTATGTATTACATTTACTAAATTTGTAATCGTTTGGCTGTAATAGCTTTATTGGTTTTTTAATTTTGGTGCAGTTCAGTGGCGTGCCCCGGATTCAATTTCGGGAGGGCGGTTTGGGGGAGTGGGGGCATACATGGGCACGGGGAGGAGTTGGGGGGGGGATTAACCCCCCAAATTCTGAGAAGGGGGTTTAATCCCCCTACCCCACTCAGAAGTGGGGGAGAAAACGTTAACCCCCAATTTTGGAAAACTAAAGAAAAAAATGTCTTTAAATAAGTCCTAACTGCCTTAAAACTTAATTTTTAAGGTCAAATGAATGTTTAAAGCAATAAAAAGCTCAAAAATGCTATAAAAACGGCTTTTTGACCTAAAATTAGTGTTTTTAACCTATTTTTCCTTCAAAATCGAAAAACGATATGGGTAAAATGCACTCCAGAAAAAAACGATATGGGTATTTTGCGTTTCTCGGATTTTAACCCCCCTCCCGAATGTGGGGGGTGTCCCCCCCACTCCGGACCAACTTGCCCATGTAGGGTGGGGGCTAAATGCTATTCTGAAGAGGGTTTGGGGCATACATGGGCAAGTTGGTGCAGAGTGGGGGGGGGGGGAGAGGTTAAACCCCAAATTAGGGGGGGTTAAAATCCGAGAAACGCAAACTACCTATATTGTTTTTTTTTCTGGAGTGCATTTTACCCATATAGTTTTTCGATTTTGAAGGAAAAATAGGTGAAAAACGCCAATTTCAGGTCAAAAAGCCCTTTTTATTGCATTTTTGAGCTTTTTATTGCTTAAAACATTCATTTTGACCTCAAAAAGTTTGGAGGCAGTTAGAAGTCATTTTAAAGACGTTTTTTTCTTCATTTTTCCAAAATTGGGAGGTTAACCTTTTCTCCCCCCCCCAATTCTAAATAAAGAGGGGGGGGTTAAACCCCCCTTTTCAGAATTTGGGAGGGGGGTTAACCCCCCACCCCCCCAATGCCCATGTATGGTTTGGGGGTGGCAGCCCACAGAAATGGGGGGTCTGGGGGCAAGAGCCCCCCAGCGGGGTCAATGGGCAGAGATCCCTCCGCAGCTGGATCAAGAGGCAGAGCCTCTTGTCAGGAGGTATGGGGGCCAGAGTGTCCCCCGGGGGACAAAATTTTTTTAATTAAGGCGCTAGAATACACTAGAAATTTTAATTCCAGGAGCCTGTTTCATAAAATACTGGTAAATTTTACAAGTTTGTAAAATGGAGAAAAATACAAGTTTTTAAAATTACTGACTTGTAAATTTTTAAACAAATAAAAAGATGTTTTTATATGTGTAACTAAGTAATAAGCGTAAATAAAGAAACACTCATATTTCCAGTGGCAAGTTTATAAAAAGTGATGATAAAATAAACAAAAACGATGGAATGTATGTTTATGGTTTTTTTCTAAAAATACAATTTTATTCTAAAAAATAAAATAGTATTTTTTAAATTTCAATTGAATAAAAAAGTTCGAAGTTTTTGTTTAAATTTAACAAATGTATCTCCAATTTTATTTTTTAAGTGATATAAATGTTGGATAAATAAATAGAAAAAGAATGTTAATGAACGGATTATCAGTTTATCAATCAATTATCATAATCGGATTATCAAAAAATATAATTTTGTTTTTTTGTTAGATTTACGTTAAATAACAAATAAATAACATCTTCAATTATTGAACTTAGAATTACATTTGTTTTTAAGTTTAAGTAGACCTTTCACAGATTTTTTAATATACCTCCACAAACCAACAAAAAAAATAATTCAAATTTACAATGGTATTTTACTTGTATTTTTTACTTGTATTTTTCACTTGTATTTTCACTTGTATTCAAGTTTTTTTACAAACTTGTAAAAAAACTCAAGTGAAATCGTAAAGTAAATTTTACCCTACTCGGAGTAGGGTAAATTTTTTTTTTGAGAACTTGTGAAAAATTACAAGTGGCCAAAGTTTAAAACTGGAATAACTTTAAACACACAACAGCTACGTACATGAAATTTTAAATAGTTTGCACATGGCATATAATCTTTTTTCATTTCAAATTTCAACGCAAATGGTTCAGAATAAAAAAAGTTATTGATAGACTTGTAATTTACGAAGACCAGTATTTTATGAAACAGGCCCCAGATGATACTTATTACAAAATTTAAGGGTTTTTTATCCCTTTACAATTAAAACATCTAGGGTAGTGCATTTAATTTCGGCACTTTTTGGTTTTTCCTATGTAACTTTTTACTGTATAGTCCGATTTTCATGTTTGATAGCTCATTTTGAAGCTTTCACAATACTGCGTTGTGTCACAAAAGTTTCACTGTACGAAAGTATTTTTTTACTTAATTAAATCAGTTTTTTAAAAAAATGGAAAATTGCTAAAATTAAATGTGTGCATTTAATTTCGGCACTTTACAAACAATCGATTGTTTCTCAGTCAAAAAATCATAATTTTCAAAAATTTAAAAACCTATCATTATCTAGACAGTTTTCTTTAATTTAAGCTTTTATGTGTTTTTCAACGAGTAACTGGCAAAAAGTTACAGCTAAAATGCCAAATGGTATCAAAATGAGCAAAATTTGGGAAAAAAGTGCATTTAATTTCGGCACATTTTAAAAGGACCCCCTTAATCGAGTTTAAGTGCAGTGCTAAGACCCCGACACATTTCAACGTTGTATTTTAACTATTCACAACTACAATTTAACATCCGACCACTTAATTCAATCCGTTTTTACGTAAAGAATATGAGTGCCGAAATTACACGATTTTATTTTATAACGATTGCTCGACACAGACGCAACGTAGAACCACGGGGACTAAAAATTCTGAAAATAGACTAAATTTTACCAGGACAGTTTAATTTTTAAACCAATTTATTGCGTTATCATGAAATGCCCATGTTCTAAAAACGAGTAACAAATTTATTTTTTATAAATCACATAATTTCACATGAAAATATCACAAGATAACAAACAAAAAGCTCACGAAAGTCATCTACATATAATTAGCTCTCATTTGAGCTATCAAACGTCGTATTCCGTCCAGGATTACTAAAGATATAATCCAAAATCAAAAATGCCCAATTGGGAAAAGTGCCGAAATTAAATGCACTACCCTATTTAAAATGTTAATAAAAGGTTTATAATAGTGTTGATAGTAGTTTTATTTAACATGTATGCTTACCTTTGGATAGTATAATCGATTTGATATTGAAAAACTAACATGAATTGTCAATTTAAACTACCCGCGAAGCGGGGAAAATTTGTTTTTTGACTATTAATATGCTTTTGGAAGGCATCTGGAAAGTTTTTGTATTAATATTAAAGAAAAATTTTCTCTCTCCCAAAATTCAAAAAAACGTAAGGGTCCCTCTTACAAAAAAATCCGGCTTCGCCGAATTTCGGGGGGGGGGAGGAAAGGGCGACCGCCCTCCTCGCCCTCCCCCCTGGGCACGCCATTGGTCGTATTTGTGGTTATGTTAGGTTATGTTTTTTCTCTGGTACTGTCGATTTTATGCATCCGATACGAGCACCAAGGGTTCTAGGCGGTGTGGTATCTAACTATCTATCACGTTTTTAGTACCAGAGGCCGTATGCATGGATATCTCTGGATTTTTTTGCGAATTTTTGTAGGCTTATGTCTTTACACTGGATTAAACTACTGCCGTAAATTTTTTATGTTCTTATCTTTGTAACTTACTATATATTTATGTGATAAAAACAGTTACATTGTTTATTCATCCTAAAATTAGAAATAAAACTTCAAAAATTCGCAGAAACTCTGGAGAGGGCAATTTCTAAATTTGTTTTTTTTGGGGGAGGGGGTATATAACCTTTCAATCCCCCTGCTCACCTATATTTACAACAGCACCCATCCATTGCTACGCTCTTGCTTTGTATGTACAGCAGCTGTAATGTAAAAACATTTTAGTATGGCTATTGTTTGCCAAATGAAGCACCACATTTCTACTGTGACATCTATTACCGACAGATTGGAGGGAAACCAATGACGCAAGTTTATTAATTTTAGAAGCTTATTTTGTCACAATGCCAAGATTTTATTTAGGGGAGCTGGTTTTGAAGAAGTGGAGAATACCTACACGTAATGACCAAAATAGGAAGTCTGGCAGGGGGCAAAAACTGAACTTGAAATGTGCCCAGCCCAACATATCCGCATTCGCGGGAATCTGTATTATTTGTGACATCCGCATCCAGGGACGTACCCAGAGTTTCATTTTAAAGGGGGGCGGATTGTAGTACAAAAAAAAATTTGGGGGGGGGTTCCGCCCCCCCCCCCCTGCCCCCGAAATTTTGCGGGGCCCTTAATTTTTGAAAACGTTAAAAAAAGCAGGGATAAACGTAGATGAAAATGTATAATACACTGTTTTTGGCCTAACAACCTATTATCTAATGTTTTTAGCGATAAAAACATGTTTTCTTAGTTAAAAATTACATTAGCACACATTGGAAGAGACTGAATTTCACAAAAAATGAATTTACAGACCTTTCAGACCCCTTGGCTAAACCCACATTGTAAACCAAAGCACATGAGCAGCATCTCGACTCCATGTTATTTAGGGTGCCTACCTACCTATATGAAAAAAATCCGAGCCAATGCTGTAGGCGGCTGGAAAATTTAGGAGGGGGGAGGTACATAAATCAACCAAAATGATTGTTTGTTTTGCTTTCTGTGTAGTACTTATTACTTATAAAAAATATTGTACTAACTTTGAAATAACATTAGCATTAGGCAAGATAAATAGCGAAATATATGTATGTATACTATAGAAAGTGACCGCTGAGCAAAGCGAAGCGGAAAATTTTTTTGGTTTTTGGGGGTCAATTGGGGTACTAAAATTATTTTATAGTTTATGGAAAATTTATTTATATTTATGAAAAAATTTATTTTTATTTATAAAAAAAATTTATATTTATGGAAAATTTTGAATTTTTAGCCTCTGGAAACCCCCAAGTTTTACTATCTGGCGACCATTTCAGTGGGGGGGGAGCGCCGCCCCCCCCCCCGCCCAACCAATATCCTTATTTTTCCCCCTGTCTGACCGTTTCGGGGGAGGGGGGCGGCCCCCCCCCCGCCCAACCAATGGCCTTTTTCCCTGTCCGACCGTTTCGAGAGAACGGGCGGCCGACCCCCCCCCGCCCCTTTCCCCCCTGGTTACGTCCCGGTCCGCATCCGCGGATTTTTAAACACACATCCTCGGAGTTTTAAACTCATATCCGCGGATTTTTAAGCTTACATCCGCGGATTTTCTTATTGCTTATTTTTACTTTGATATATTATTTACTTTTAAATTTTTAATAAATTTCAGACCACCCCCAAACTAAGATTTTCAGGTCCAAATAGACGTTTTATCAATAAAAAAACTCAAAAATACAATTAAAACTCTTTTTACCTGAAATTAGCGTTTTGAATTGAATAAGGTTTACTTGCCAATAATAATTACATTGTCATAAATGATAAAGAAGACAAAAAATAGCACACAAAATAACAAAAGGCAAGCGGGCAGGTAAGGGTCATTCCACTTAATTACCTCCCAAAATATTACAACATTACAATATTGCCTAAAAGCAAGACTGTAGTAGAGTAGAACAGTAAATATAAACATAAGTAAGAACGGTCCGGGAAGCTAGGGGGGGTGGTTACCCGTGGTAAATCGAATTTAGAATTCTAGGAGGGGAGTCCCAGGGGGGTTCGGAACCCCCTAGCTTCTTAGGGGGGGTCGACCCGGGGTGCAAAATTTTGAAATCTAGAGGGGGGTCAGGTGGGGTACGTTGTCCAAAGCAAAACAGTTTTAAACCATAATGACTTTAATAATTGTTCTTTTTATAGGATAATACTACATTTTATTGAAGAAAAAGCGATATTCTGGTGTAAAAAGGGTGTAAAAACATGAATATGTGTTAAAAAGTTACGTTTTTGGAAGAAAATTTACTATAAAAAAGTACCTAAAATTTTCCCGAGGTGTAGGGGGGTCAGATTTCAAATTCTAGAGGGGGGTCAGGGGTAAAAACTTCGGAAATTTAGAGAGAGGGGGGCCCCTAGATTTTCTTCTAGGGGGGTCCAAAAATTTCGAGGCTAAGGGGGGTTGGACGGACCCCCTCTAGCCTAGCCTCGAAAATTAAAAAAAGGTTAAGGTTACATTGCAATTTGAAAATAAACAAACGATATGAAAAGAAAATGCATTTAAATAGAGATACATACGCACCTCCCGCCCAAAATTGAAAAGGCAACCAAAAATTATGGTTCCATTTTTGACCTATTTTATGACGCCATCACCGCGAATTTTTTGCCGTTTTTAGCCTATTTTAATGCATTTTAAATCATTTTAGACTTTTTAAATTTCGTTTTTTTTACCTTTTTTTCTTTTTTCCTTCCTTTTCTCCTTTTTCCCCCCTTTTTTCCTTTCTTTCCTGCTTGCTCCCCGTTTTATTACCCCTCCAGCTCCAATAAAACTGGGGGGGGCAGTGCACAGGTCTGCTCATCTGTGGATTTTTGATATCAAAATTCCGCATACGCGGATATTAAAAATTACTTAAGAGCACTTCCCTGAAACATAAGGACCATATGATTTTTTTTCTGGAGTGCATTTTATTCACATTGTTTTTTGATTATGAAAAAAAATAGGTAAAAAACGCTAATTTTAGGCCAAAAAGCCCTTTTTAATGCATTTTGGCACTTTTTTGCTTAAAACACTCATTTTGACCTTAAAATTTAAGTTTGCAGGCATTTTAAAGACATTTTTTCTTCTTTTTTCGAAATTGGGGTAAGGGTTAACTTTTTCTTCCTTCCATTTTTGAGTCGGGGGTTATACCCCCTTTTCCCGTACCCCCATCCCCCATACCCATGTATGCCCGTGAGAAAATCTACACAGCACTGACCCCTGTTTGAAACGCCATTCAGCAGGGTAAAAATTCAGAAAAGGTACATTTGTCAGCGCAGTTCAGTGGATACAAAAATGCCTCCTTTGGGAATTTTTTTTTAAATTTAAAAAAAAACAGTGACGTTAAGAAATACGAGGCCGATTAATAGGAATTTTTGGCAGAACTAATTTGCCATTTTTAGCTTTTGGCTTTTTTAGCTTTTAGCGACACAACACTTACAATTTCATTCTGTAGTCTCCATCCAGCCGGAGTGTTTGTGTCTCATTGACTGATGTGCTTAACATTGACTATCATCATTACTGGTTGATTTTATTTAACTTGTATTAAAAGGTGATAGTATTTTTGAAACATTAAAGACATCGAAAGCAGTTACGCCTCCACACTGAGATTGGTGCAAACAGCCCTCCAATGTGACATTCAACTGAAGCGCAACGCAGGCTGCACTTCCATCACTTTTTTGGTCTAAATCATCAAAGCTAACCCAAGTTACAGTGTATTCCCCTTAAAATGTGCCGTCCAGAACTACAAGCTCAAATAAAGCAATTTCTTGACAAAACGTGTGGATTTTAATTATTTTTAGTTTTTGGGTAAGAAATAGGTGATACAGGAGTTAACCTGTAAATTCAAGCCTCAGTATGCCGTTGACTGACGTGCTGGACGTTTCATGATCACTCATTGAGAGTTTTTTATAACTCACATTTGTTACGGCGTCGTTCTGTGCAAACATCAACACAAAAAGTTATCACTCCAAAAAACATACATGGGCACAGAGGTAAAGAGGGTTGAGTGCTAGAAACAAGTTTTTTTACCGAAAATAAACTATTTTTTAGTTTTTACCTCTTCTTTAAAATTGAAAAGGAATATCAATAAAAATAATGTACCTAAAAATGTAGTAAGAAAGCGTATCTCGGATTTTAACATTTCATTAAATTTGGGTTTAATCTCCACGCACTCAGTTCCAGGTTAACTTCTTGCCCATGTATAAAAAAGCCCTTAAGTGTTGCTTATAGAGTTTAAATTAAAAAGAAGAAGAATTATGAATGGCTGGTGATAGAAATTTTAAAACGTTTATCACAACACCAACGTTTTGACACAGATAAAACGCAAGTTTTCGTAAGAAACATTTAATGTTTATAGGTAGAAGTAACCCACCAGCCATTTTTTATAATTGCGCTGGGGAAGCACGTGGCGTTTATATTAGCTCAGCGCATCGCGCCAATTTACCTGGCTAATGGGAGTAAATTTTGTAATTTATAATAATATATTTATCTTATCATTATTATTATTCTAACAGTCATAATCTTAAACTTTGTCAGTATACCAAAATATTTATTTAGGTGTTCTTTAAATTTTTTAGGTATCCAAGCTTTTGCGTCCTTTCTGGAAATCCTCAAACTGCAATAAGTACTGATATAAAAAGTATGGGTCAAATTTTACAGGTAAACTTTCTGTCTGTAATCTATTTTTACGTAGTAAACTTTTGTTTAGGACTTTTTTTTATTTCCAATCCTAAAAATTTTTTTCACAACTTTGATTCTTTTAATAACTTTTATTAGGATGACCGCAAAGGTAAATACATAGACACCCTGAAGAATTTAGCCATGGTTATATTTTTTATCACTCACTCTCCAAAATATTTTAAGATCAACTCTTCAAAATTTATTATAATCTTTCATCACAAATTTTAAAAAAATGAAGTAAAAAATTTCAAAATAACTTCTATATGCTCCAAACTGAAGTTTTGAGGTAAAAATGACTTTTTTCCTTTGTAGCTACTGTAGTGACCGAGTCATTAATAATCAATTGTGAGCCTACAAACAAGTATGTGTAAATTTTATATTACGTTTTAGGCTACCCCACTCTCTACCAAAGCCTGAATCCTCGTGTTTTTTTTTTAATTTTTTAAATCTACAAAATTTAAAAGCGTAAAAACATCTACATTAAGTATTTAACACACCCATTTCTCACTGACGTATACACCAACATATACATTTCTCATTTGTCTCTCTTTCTGTCACTCACAAGCAGTGGAGATGTCAATGTTGGAATCTGCAAAGGAATCAACAATTGCAAGAGATGAAAGCCTGTTTCCCTACCTCCAATTATTCTGACTCACTATGTTTTTGGACTGGGATCAGCCTATCTTAAATATTAGTATAGTTGATCCAGTCTCTTTTCCCTGTGACATCCAGCCTAAACATCATGCAGTTTAACTCCAATGTGATTAGCAATAAAATCCAGGAAATCTTGGATCTTAATAGTGATATAAAGATCGGCTGCACTGCAAGAAACCAAGTTACCAAGAGATCCAAAAGCCTAGTAGCACCAGGCTATACACTTTTGCAGAAAGACCAGGAGGAGAATAAAGGCGACAGACTAGCATTGTTAATTCACCACAGCATTCAGTTTACAGAGCTTAAATTTGACAATCGAACAGACACATGGAAATGCAGAAGGTTATCATAGGGATATTGATGATTCCAACATAGAACTCGCCATTGTCCACCTGCCTCCTAGCAGCAGCTGGGAAGCTACATACCAGCCGTCTGGCCAACAGCAACCATAGTGGAACATGGTCACCAAGCTGGGGGTCTTCTTAACCCTGGCTAAATGACATATCAAAATCTAGGCGGGGGGTCCTAGGGGGGTCGAACCCCCCTGGCTTTCTAGGGGGGTTGACCTGGAATGGAAAATTTTTAAACCTAGAGGGGGGTCAGGTGGGGTTTAATATCTGAAGCAAAATACTTTTGAACCATTAAAGAGGTTTAATAATTGTTTTGTTTTTTTTTTATAAGATAATACTAAAATTTATTTGAATAAAAAGCGATATTCTGATATAAAAAGGGTGTAAAAACATGAATTTGTGTTAAAAATTTATGTTTTTGGAAGAAAATTTAGTATATAAAAAATACTTAAAATTGTCTCGAGGGGGGAGGGGATCAAATTTTAAATTCTAGAGGGGGTCAGGGGTAAAAATTTTGAGGCTGGGGAGTGGACCCCACCTTAACCGTCTTGTTTGTTCTGGCGTTCTCATTGCCCACAGTGCTTAACCGTCTTGTTCATCTATGACAGTGACTCCTTAATCCTTGGCGACTTCAATGCTCATGACGCACTATGGTATTCCACCATTGTCGACTGCTGTGGAGAACAATTTGCATAGGAAAGTGGTTTATCCAATTTTGGGGGTGCTTAAATGAAGATACTTAAACACGTGTCCTCTTATGGGCAACCCACCTCCCCTTTTATTACTCTAGCCAGTATGTCACTGCTTCCTACCACTAATTGGCAAACAACAATGCAGCTGAGCTCAGATTATCTACCAATGATTATCAGCGTGCAGTTAGATACCTTTCTACAACATCAGTATTCTCCAAGAAAGATGTATACAACTCTAGCCAAAAATAACTGGCCAGAATATTATTCACTGCACAACTAGAATGAGCTTTCAGCTTTCAAACACCATCTTGGACATCTACAAGGGGAGAAATGTTTTCATCAAACTGTTAATGCAGCCGCCATAAAGTGGATTCCAAAAGGAAAGATTCAGACAAAACCAAAGCGCTTATGGAAGAAAGGGATGAATTAAGAAAAAGTAATCCTAGATTGGATCGCTTACGGGAGTTAAACAAAGGTATCTACAGGTCTGTAAGGGAAGAAAAGCAGAAAAAGTGGCATGAACATCTAATAATTGAACCAACATTGGGAAGGTATGGAAAACTGTCTAGATTCTAAAGGCCCTACTGCAAATATGAAAGATGAAGCAGGCCATTCATTACTTTTGAAAGATGAAAGGTCATCACAGGTTGTCACAATATGTTTTCAGTTGATCACTTGCACCAAGACACCAAGATACAAAATCTTAAAGAGCATGCAACAATGTTAATTGTTATCCAAACAAACAATACTTAATTAATTGTTTCAATGCACGCCATCCTGGACACCAACATCTTCAAGCAGAAGCAGCTCCTAGAAACATGAAATGTGCTCTTGTAAACACCTATCAAGCATCTGTAGAAAATCTTCACAGGCCCTCTTAGTGATAAAAATCTTTAGAAAAAAAGCCAAAGCTGTTGTACACAAATAGACCGTGTCCTCAGCTATTGCTGCCTATGTTTGGCAATCCAGTACTTGGCCCTTAACCGCCAAAGATAGACAGTTTTAAAAAAGATTTACCAAGAGCCAGCAGAATGACTCTTGCACAGTTAAGGTCTAGTTACTGAGGACTCCTGAACTCATAACAACACAGGATCATCCATCAGTGACATTTCAGACAAGTTCCCCTACTACAAGCAGGGTCCCCATGACACCAGGCACATTTAACTGAAAATCCAGTCCAAACCCACAGACGTGAAATTAGAATATTTGTAGCGGAAACCAAAGAAACCAAAAAAACACTCTGTAAGTAGTTGGTTGAGTACTAATGATTTGTGTAGGTGTAATTCTTTTGCTTAAATTAAAATGACTTGACTAAATACAATACAAAAGGTTAAAATTGGTAAGTAGACTTACTTTCAAATTTCAAACCGTGTCAAATCTAAATAGGTTATTATTCTCAATGTTTTTTTTGTTAAAATATAATCTTCATTTTTTTGTTGTTGTTGAGTACTGAAATGTGCAAAAAAAATTTTGAAGTTCAAGCTGACAAAAAAACCAAGTGCTGAGCTGTCATCTGTTAGGTTAGTTTAAGCATAGTGATAAAAATCTCAAAAAAAGCCAAAACTGTTGTACACAAAGAGACTGTGTCCTCAGCTATTGTTGTCTATGCTCCCAATCCAGTACTTGGTCCTCAACCGCCAGAAATAGACAGTTTTGAAAAAGATTTACCAAGAGCTAGGAGAATGACTCTTGCACAGTTAAGGTAAGGTCTAGTCACTGAGACTCCAGAACTCATCAACACAGAAGCATCAGTGACATTTCAGACAAGTGCCCCCACTGCAAGCAGGGCCCTAATGACACCAGGCACCTATTTAACTTAAAATCCAGTTCAGACCCACAGACCTGAAGTCAGAGGGCTTGTAGTGGAAACCAAAGAAAGCTGTCTGAGCCACTAGAATCATGCTAATCTTTGGCAGCACCCAACAGGCCTACAAGGACCACCTGGACCTAGTGACTGGATCCTTTTTTTTATATAGAACTGATTTTAGCTCGGAATGGCTGGAAAAATGCTGTTGTACATTGGCAAAGCATGGCAGTTTTCGATCTAGCACATCAGTGGACAAATGCAGTTCCATAATACTCCAAACCCTTGTTTTTTTCTGAAAACAGGAATAATAAGGTCTGAGGAGTGTCTTTGTGGTGTCTGTATCGCTGGTTTTGCAGGAACACCTATGCTGCTCATGTATGACATTTAATAAGTAAGATCAATATCAGGCGACATAAAAAATCCTTTAAACAAATAACTCAGAATGGGTAAACACTGTTGGCAGTGAACATTCCAGTGATAAAGGTTGCCAATATTGTTACTGATGTTGGACAAAGCGTCTTTAACCATAGGGGTGAAATTGTTTTGCCCCTTCTGGCTTGTTTTAGCGCCTGCCCTTTGCATAATCTGCATAGGGGAGATAAGTATCAGGTAGTGCAACAACAACAACTTTCCTTAACTTAGGACGACCATCAGAATAATAGGGAACAGGCCTACTAACAACAACGATGTATACACCACTAAGGCACTAAGCACTGTTATAAGGGACGTTCTTATGTTAAGTAACATTTAAAACCGTTACTTGAAGGTATATTTATTTATTTCCCTCCATCTGCGACTATCCTTCCCCAATAAAATTCTGGCACTCCACTGTAGTAGCTACTACAAAATGTCATCAATCAATCACCAACAAAAAGAATTTGAGACATAAAGAATTTAAGACCTTACCTGTGCAACAATGATATAAAAAAATATTTTTTGTCAACTCTTGTGATCCAAGCCACCTAGGCCATACTTGTAACACCTTTAATTTGGAAAGAAATGCATTCTATCCAGTGCTTATTAAAAAACGACAAAGAAACGTTCCATTCCCTCCTGGCTACAGCAATGACGTGACAGAGTTGCCATAAGTTAGCAGATTGGCGCAGACATTTGTCCAGACAGAATGCAAATGACCACTTACAAACATCAGCCGTTTATTTAACTGCCTAAGCTTTCTACAATACAACACACCTTATACTATTTGAAGAGTTATGACTGCAACCAACAGAGTTTGTATGGTCCCAAAATACAGCGTCAAATGTCTTTATTCTCAAAAACTCTGCATGGTTTTTTGTGGAGGTATGCTATTATAATAAGAGTGCCATTTTGAAGGAATATTTTGAAAGTATATGCCATTTAATAGCATACCTTGTCATCACTTTTGTGGAGGATGCAGCTGCACATTTTTTGTTATATTTAATTTTGACATTACTACATTTTTTGGGATAAATTGTGGCGTCAGGGTAAAAAAATTTGGAAATTTAAGGAGAGAGGAAGGCTCCACATTTGTTTATTCTGCAAAGAGAATTAAATGGTCAAGCCCAGAAGGATGACTCTACTTTAACCCCTCCCCCTTGCTTCTCCTGCCACCCAGACCGCTACCCAAACCATTCTGGGCTTAGGATACAAGAAAAAAGCTTACGCTGATAATACAAGAAATTTTACACGGTTTTTTACGCTTTACTATTTTAATTTGTCAGTAGTTGCCACTTTATTATTGATTGAACCAAAGTCATTGTCACTGTACTATTTTTATTCCTCAGCCAATGAAGATTAATAATTGTTATTCTATTAATACAAATATGGTTGTTTGTTATTGCCAGTTAAAAGGGCGAGCTGCTACTTTTGTTGGTCTGTCCCACACACTGGGTTTTTTTTTGCCGGTGCCTAGGCGCCAGCTGGCGCCTAGCCTCCAAATTTTAGGCGCCAGCGCAGAAATCTTGGCGCCAATAACAGAAAATTTTTTCCATGTCAACAAATGGGGCTAATATAATATTTTTTTCAGTATCATGTATATTTTTGGATGACTTTGTAGTAGTTTTTTTTGTTTTATAACTAAAACTTTAAAAAACAAATTTGTTTTCTTTTTTCAATGCCCCATTGTGTAAAAAAATTTTTGTTAAAGGATTATAATTTAACAAGAAAACATTGGCACAGACCTACAACATCAATAAATAATTTAGATTTGACTTGGAGCATAATTTTTAGTATAAAGGGTAGAGGTGGTAGAACCAATTTTTTCTTGGTATGGTTGGTTTGAAATTTGTGTATGGGTTTTTTAAACAGGTTGTTTACAATATGTTTTCTTTATATTTGCGTTGGACTTCATCATTTTTGATTTTAATTTTTTAATTCTAATTTTAAAATTGTCGATTGTTTGATGAGTGAAAATTTTGGGGCAGAACTTCTAAAAACTCATTTAACTAAATTAAATAAAATTAGTGATTTCATATCAATATAAAAATAATTAGTAGTTTTTTTAAGTAAAACAGACAGAACCAGTTTGTAAGATTTGTAAAAATTTTTTTTTACTTTTTAAGGATTTAAATATAAATTCAATTTTTTTCAATTCAATAAATTATTTAAAAAATTTACAATATCACAGTAAATAAGAATTTTATTCTATGGTAATTTTAGGTTTCAATCAAAACAAAACTTTAGTACAGTAATTAGTTTGTTTTTTTGAAGATATTACTTGAAATGGCATTTCTCAAGGTTCAAAAATATAATTAATTAGCAGTTTTACCTTAATGCCACAAGAAAACTGAATAAATTATGAATTATTTCAAAACAATTACGCGCTGAGCAAAGCGAAACGCGAGAAAAAAATTTTAAAAATTGGTCTTTGAAAACCTTAAAAATTTTGTTTATTTTTTGTCGATTTCTCTAAAAAAGCTGTAAAAAAATATGTGTCTAGTAAAAAATCTGGGCGCCAGGCTGGCGCCTGGGCCCAAAATTTTAGGCGCCAGTGGGAAATTCTAGGCGCCAGTGGCGTCGATTTGGCCAGAATTGTGAGAGGTGTGGGTTGCTGTGAGGAATTTTAAAGTTGGAGAACGTTGTGTGGTCCATAATTCAGGGCAGATGTTCAGTAGTGCGAACCAGCCTTAGCTTTATGTAAAAATAAATCTATAAAAAGTTTAAATAGCAAAAAGACCTACCACGTTACTACCAAATTTTTTTCCTATTTCAGGCGTTTGTCAAAACTCTACATCGGAAAATAGAAACGATTTGTGGAAAACCTCTGAAAATGAGTCTTATCCCGTCTGTTTCCAATGCTCCAAAATTACTTCCACTTTCACAAAATTCTGCCAACATCATCGGCGTAAAAAGAAAGGTAAAAAAAGAGCAAAGTGTAATAATTGTGCTGGCAGTAGGCCACTAGAGTTTGGTTGTAAGTAGTTGGTTGAGTACAAATGATCTGTGCAGGTGTAATTCTTTTGCTCAAATTAGAATGACTTGACTAAATACAATCCAAAAGATTAAAATTGGTAAGTAGACTTACCTTCAAATTTTAAACTGTGTCAAATCTAAATAAGTTATAATTCTCAATGTTTTCTTGTTAAAATATAATCTTCATTTTTTTGTTGTTGAGTACTGAAATGTGCAAAAAAAAATGTTGAAGTTGAAGCTGACAAAAAAAACCAAGTGCTAGACTGTCATCTGTTAGGTTAGTATAAGATTAAAAATTTAAAGATTTAGAGATAAATAAAAAAAATTTCCTGCTTTGCTCTGCTTAGCGCTCGGTCATTTTAAACCTTGTCATAAGTTTTGGAAAACCGAAAATTAAAAAAACACCAAAATATTGTTTCCCGATAAATGTTTTAGACTTATTTTATGCAAAATAATACAAACCATAAAGTATTTTAATATGTTAACGATACAGTTAGATTTTGACAACAGATCTTTTCTAATTAATTTTTACTATAATAATTAGACCTGCTATTCAATTTTTGACTTTAATTTTTCTGTAAAAAATTGTTATCGTCCACAATCATGTAAATGACACCACTAAAATAATGTCAAAAATACAATACATTAATAAAATTCATTAACAAAAAAATTTTTCTTTTCTGATTTAGCGTACTTAAATAATAAATACCTTTTTTTAAATTAAAAAGCTAATTTTTTTGATGTTAAAAGTATTGCCCGGGGGGAGACTCGACTTACAGCTTTGAGGATCCAAGCCTGACGTTCTAACCACTCGGCTACTGAACCATCTGATGATTTTTTTCTAAAAGCTAGTTCTAAAGAAACGGTTCAATGGTGAACAAACAGTAATCTTAAAAGATAGAATTTTAGACATTTGATAGGAATTAGTTTTTTCACAACTTTTAACACAGCGCAGCTGTCCCATAATTCCAAGCCAGTTTTAAGTTTTTAAGAAAATCTCTACTATCACGTCTTTTTAATCAATCAATTAATAGGTTTGTTTTAGTAAAATATATGCAACGATCAACAAAACAAATATGTATTTATTTATATTTTTTAATCAATATATCACTTTGATAAGCGACATCTATCTTAGAAATCTCAAGAAGAAAGATTTAAAAAAGAAATTTAGATAACAAATACACTGACTAGCAGACCTATGCACGGTCTCTGAAAATGCACCCCGGTTTATTGGGAATTCTCCTCCTTCCGTATTATTGCCCCCCCCCCCCCGCGGAAAAATGAAAAAGTACCCATAAATTATGACGCCATGTTTTCGCCTTTGTGACGCCATCATCACGAAATTTTTGCAGCTTTTAGCCTATTTCAAATGTATTTTAAGCCATTTTAGACCTAATTTCACCTTATTTTCGTTTTTTCCCCCTTTTTCCTTCTTTTTTCTTTTTTTCTTTCCTCTTTCTCTTTTTCTTTCCCCCCTGCTTGCCTACCCATTTTATTGCTCCACTGTGTAAATAAAGATGCCCCAGTGTCCCCCCGTTTTGGAATTTCTCCCCCAAAAAAAACCCCGAGGGAACAGTGCACAGTCTGCTCACTAGACATGGTTTACTAGAATACGGTTCAAAGGCTTAAAAGT
>JASAMX010030641.1:0-36051 GCA_030248175.1 Microlaimidae sp. YZB2_3 | reverse complement strand
GGGCTATTTTCCTCACAAATTGCTGAATTGCTTTCAAACTTAAATATGTAACAGATATAAGTCCTAACTTCATTAATATTCTTTACTTGATACAAATAAAATGGTTTCCGTATTTTTTAAAAAATACGGAAACCCAAATGGTTTCCGTAATCAAAAAATTAACGTATTTTTTAACCCAAAAATCACCATTTTTTTAAAAAAAAATTCTAAAAATGCTTGTTTTACTTTTCTCTTAGCTCGCGAAATACCTCATGAATTTAAAAAAAAATATTTAAATTTATTAAAAACTTATAATTTATATATATTATATTTCTTAACATTAGTTACCATGGTATTTAACACTTTTTAATATACACCTAAGAACTTTTTGCTTCATATCATATGTAATACTGTAATTTACAAAAATTCAGAGTATAATATTATGCAAATTTTTGTTTGCCGCAAATGGCAAGCAGCCGCATGGAAACAAAACGAGGAAAATTAAACCAAAGCTGAAAACTAAACTAGATAGTTCAGTGCAGGGACGTAGCCAGGGGGGGCGGGGGGGGGGCGGCCGCCCCCGCCCCGAAACGGTCGGACAGGAGGAAAAATAAGGATAGTGGTTGGGCGGGGGGGGGGCGGCCCCCCACCCCCGAAATAGTCGCCAGATAGTAAAATTTGGGGGTTTTCAGAGGCTAAAAATTCAAAATTTTCTAGCGCCTCGCTAATCGCTCGGCGCCAAAATTTAAAATAATTTTAGTACCCCAATGGACCCCAAAAACCAAAAATTTGTTCCGCTTCGCTTCGCTCAGCGGTCATTTTCTATAGTATACATACATATATCTCGTTGTTTATGTTGCCTGATGCTAATGTTATTTCAAAGTTAGTACAATAATTTTTATAAGTAATAAGTACTACACAGAAAGCAAAACAAACAATCATATTGGTTGATTTATGTACCTCCCCCCTCCTAAATTTTCCTGCCGCCTATAGCATTGGCTCGGATTTTTTTCATATAGGTAGGTACCCTAGAAAACATAGAGCCGAGATGCTGCTCATGTGCTTTGGTTTACAATGTGGGTTTAGCCAAAGGATCTGAAACTAACGTCTCTAAATTCCTTTTTTTGTGAAATCCAGGCTCTGCCAATGTG
Source organism: Microlaimidae sp. YZB2_3 (assembly GCA_030248175.1). NCBI lineage: Eukaryota > Metazoa > Nematoda > Chromadorea > Desmodorida > Microlaimidae > Microlaimidae sp. YZB2_3. The sequence continues at coordinate 34,921 of JASAMX010030641.1, read as the reverse complement.
TGCTTATGTAATTTTTAACTAAGAAAACATGTTTTTATCGCTAAAAACATTAGATAATAGGTTATTAGGCCAAAAACAGTGTATTATACAGCTTTATCTACGTTTATCCCTGCTTTTTTAACGTTTTCAAAAATTAAGGGGGGGGCTCCGCCCACCCCCCAAAAATTTCGGGGGGGGGGGGGGGGGAGCCCCCCCCCCCGAAATTTTTTTTGTACTAAAATCCGCCCCCCCCCCCCAAATGAAACTCTGGCTACGTCCCTGGTTCAGTGGGCTTAAGTTGAAGCTAACTACATGTTATGTTTTCCTGATGTTGAAAAATTTTTGAACTGGTTAAAAATTTTTAATTTTTTTTATTTTTCGCTCGAAAAACTGCATACTATTTTTGCAGTTAAAATAATAGAAATCTTTTCGATCATACAGCGAATTAAGCGAATCATAAGCGATACTAATTTGTTAACTCTGGTTATGCGATGCATTTTGTAATACCTATTATATTTTTCTTGCGTACTAAAGCTAAAAAACATCTATCACTCGAATAAATTTTTGCCTGCATACTAAATTTTCAACCAAATTTTGCTGGAAAACTAAATTTTCAACCAAATTTTGCTGGAAAAATGCTCATATAACAAACTTTATTACCAATAATTAATTACCCATTTTCTGCTGGTTCCAATTTTAACGCAGGGTTATTTACATTAAATGCAACTTTTTTGACACTCTTATAGAAAGTCGCGCTGGAAGCTGGAGAAAATGAGTATTGACAGCACAAAAACGCTTTGCAGAAAAATCATTAGTGAACGCATAAATGCTACATGTCGTTGTTACTCTGACACAAGGAGTCACAATGACTATAAAATCAACGTGATTCTGACTCATTTTGTTTATATTAGTTGGGTATTAAGATATAAAAAGAGTCACAGTTACGTTACGAGTATTTTACGACGCATCTGGCTCATTGTGTCAGAATAACGACGATGTGCAAGAAAAGTCATGTGTGCGCGCGAAATGCCTTATTTATTCCTTTAATACAGAACCAATCGAGCTGAAATTTATAAATGCTGTAGCTTTGCTTTCAAAAACTCCAAACACCAAATTTGAAGTAGATGGGTTTTGTATTAAAGGAGCAGTCCGGTTTAGGCGACATAGGAATCTTGTTTTTGCCAGTGCTTCTTTGATAATTGATAATTAGAGTCTACATCATTAACGCGTACTGGTAAAAATTCAAGGCAGCATGGATATGTTTAACATTGTATGGTTTGGTATTGTATCTATATTATTTTATTTAAGTTATATAATTTAATATGTATCTTATAATGCCACATGTTTTTGTGCGATATTTAATCTTAAAATCATTCTGGCGCATTCTTTTTGCACATAAACTATTAGTAACTCATTTCATTTCTCTTTTTAGAAATATGTAGTTGTTTTAATTTTTTAACAATTTATGTTTCCAAAAGATTGTGCCTAAGGCTATTTTTTGTTTCGTGCATTCTTATTATATGTTTAACTGTAATTTACAGAATATAGCCAGCCATTTTTTTTAATACAACTACTTGGCATTTGTGATTAGCAGCAAACAAAAATTTGCATATTATACTCTGAACTTTTGTAAATTACAGTATTACAGACCTGTGCACTGCCCCCAGAGGTTTTATGGGGGGGCAATTCCAAAACAGGGGGCAACTTTTTTGAAACGGGGGGGGGCAAGCAGGAGGGAAAGGAAAAAAAAGAGAAAAAAAGGGGGAAAGAGGAAAAAAGAAGGGAAAAGAGACAAAAAAGCAAAAATAAGGTAAAAATAGGTCTAAAATGGCTTAAAATACATTGAAATAGGCTAAAAACTGCAAAAAAATTGCGATGGTGGCGTCATCATAGGTCAAAAACAAACGGCGTCATAATTTTAGGGTACTTTTTCATTTTTTGGCGGGGGGGGCAATAAAACGGGGGGGAAATCCTCCAATAAAATGAGGGGGGCATTTCCAAACCGTGCACAGCTCTGGTATTACATATGATAAGAAGCAAAAGTTCATAGGTTTATATTAAAAAGTTTTAAATAACTAATGTTAAAAAATATAATAATATATAAATCCTAAGTTTTTTTAATTAATTTAAATAAATTTTTAGTAAAATTCATGAGGTATTTCGCGAGTTATGAGGAAAGTAAAACAAGCATTTTTAGCATTTTTTGGAAAATTGGTGATTTTTGGGTTAAAAAACGTTATTTTTATACAGAAACCATTTTATTTGTATCAAGTAAAGAATATTAATGAAGTTAGGACTTATATCTGTTAACTGTTACATATTTAAGTTTTAAAGCAATCCAGCAATTTTTAAGGAAAATAGTCCCTAGGTAAAAAAACTTCTTTTTTTCGGAAAAAAAGGGGTTTTGGGTTTAATTTCGGATATAAAAGTTTTAAAAATCGAAGTGTTTTCATAACGTTTGATATGACTCTGGCATGTCGAAAGCGATTTGCCTTTTTTTTAATTTTTTTGGGTTCGCAAATTGAAAAAACGTACGTTCAAAAATTTGTTAAAAATTACGCTAAAAAGTAAAATTCTCTTAAAAATTTGTGTATAAAATTTGATATATAATTTATTAGTTTCGAATAAGTATGAGGCTCACAATACATTAATAAGCTATGTCCTATTTTTTCGAAATTTTAAGTAAGAAAAAAGTGGCACAAAGGGGGGGGGGGGGTTTTTTCCTTTTTGTTTGGTGTTTGTCTTTCGTTGGGTGGTGTGTGGGGGCCTTGTCTGTTTTTTCTTTGGGGGGCCTTTTTTTTTCCGTGGTATTATTACAACCCATTCTGACCTGATAATGAACAAAATTTTTTTAAAAGTTAATGCAATATTACCCTAATTTATATACTAGGAAGCTCAAAATGTTTTTTGTGTCCAAAAGTTTAAAAATTTTGCGCAATTTTGTATCTTTTAAAATTTAGGCCAACCGCCCCTTAAAAGACCTAAAATAAAAAATAAATCCCGAAAAAAACTTTTTAAATTTGAAACGTTATTTTTGTCAGATTCGCTTGGCAGTCATTTTGAGCTGTTTCCCGTAAAGATCCGTTGAAATTAAGGTATTTGAAATCGAGGCTAAAACTACGGGCCGGCACATGTTTTTACTATCCCGCATAGAATCTCCCCCCTTGGATAGTACAATAGTTTGAGTTTGTTTTTAACATTTTAGGTCAAGGGAAACCGCCTACTGTAGACAACATCGATTTGTATATGCAGAAAGTCCAAACTTTAATGCTGGATCATCCGTCTTCCAATCAACATTTCTTAGCTCAAGTCAGAGCGATTACCTCCAAATTAAAATTATAAACTCTGCATATTAGGGTCCAAAATTTTGGCTCTAGGGGGGGGGTGCACCCCTCTGTCCCCCCCCCCCCAAAAAAAACACCTATGATTATACTTGGTACAACACAAAACATGGGCTGTGTTATAGTACAATGCTATTATTGTAAATTAAGCGAATTCAAACGTGCGTTTTATTGTGTAAGATTGGTTTCAATAATTAATTATGCAATTGGCTATTGTAATAAACATTTAAGAGCGATTTTCTATAATACAATGCAGATAATATTACGTAGATGTTGACGGACAATCATGCATGGGCACAAGAGGGGGGTAAACCCCCCCCCCTCCATTTTGGAAAGATGAAGAAAAAAACATATCTTTAAAATGACTTCTAACTGCCTCCAAACTTAAGTTTTGAGGTCAAAGTAAGTGTTTTAAGCAATAAAAAGCTCAAAATGCGATAAAATGGTTTTTACCTAAAATTAGCGTTTATTACCTATTTTTCCTTTAAAATCAAAAAACGATATGGGTAAAATGCACTCCAGAAAAAAAACTTTAGAGGAAGGAAAACTCACGATTGTAAGCTATAAAAAATGGAAGTTTGGGGGAACACCCGCAGGTGAACGGGGGGAGTAGCCAAAAATTGTGACAACATAATTACTGGCATTACGTAATTAATAAAATTTTGTACTAAAATACGCAAGAGCTCCGTAGTCGCCGGGAATTGCTCCGGAGCTCTGAAAAACACAGCTCGAAGCCTCAGGAACATCACTACTAGCAGGAATATATAACACAAGAGAATGTTTGACTGTACACTTTTTTTTATCAAAATTTTTTTAGAAAAGTCGCACGAGCACAACTGTGCGACTTCTCGAATAAATCCATTCTGCTAGTTTTGCGGCGCAGCAATTTTTAACGCATTTTATTAGTTTTTTTTTTACAAAAAAATTGCTACTTCATTTGCAGTTTTTTCTGCACTGCGGTTATTTTTGCACAACAAAAAAAATACAATTTGCACATGTGCGACTTTTCCAGCAAAATTTTGTTCAAAAATTTAGTTTAATTTAGTGTTCAGTCGGACATTTTCTTGTGTTATATTCTTTAAAATCTGATATTCCTCGAAGCTCATGAGCTGAGTTTTACTTTTTGGTGCCTCCAGAAAACTATAAAACATTCAGAGCTCCGTCTTTTTTGTACTTATCGTGAATAATTAAAGAATATGCCAGAATTTTTTTTTCTTAAAACTTAAAATTAATAAAAAATATTCGTTAAAATTTAGAAAGAAAAAAACTTAAATAAGCTTTTAAATCATACATGGGCACGGGGGGATTAACCCCCCCCCCAAATTCTGAGAAGGGGGGGTTTAACCCCCCCACTCAGAAGTGGGGGGGGAGAAAAGGTTAACCCCCCAATTTCGGAAAAATGAAGAATAAAAATGTCTTTAAAATGACTTCTAACTGCCTCCAAACTTAAGTTTTGAGTTCAAAATGAATGTTTTAAGCAATAAAAAGCTCAAAAATGCAATAAAAGGGGCTTTTTGACCTAAAATTAGCGTTTTTTACCTATTTTCCCTTCAAAATCGAAAAACGATATGGGTAAAATGCACTCCAGAAAAAAAACGATATGGGTATTTTGCGTTTCTCGGATTTTAACCCCCCCCCCCTTAATTTGGGGTTTAACCATAGGTGGCCAGGGGGGGGGTTGGAGGGGGTTATACCCCCCCAAAATTTCGGGTTTTGCTGACACCCCCCCCCTTAAATTTGGGGTAGTCGGGGACACCCCCCCCCCCAAATTCGCCTCCCAAAGAAAAATTTTTAAGTGTTATAAAAGGACTAAAAAATTTTTCCGCGCTATATTTCCCCGTTCATTACCTTTTATTACCTTTAAATTCCCCCGCTACGCGGGCAGTTTAAATTTCCCCGCTACGAGGGCAGTTTAAATTGGCAATTTATCTTAGTTTTTCAATTGCAAATCGATTATCCCATTCAGTAGTTAAGGCATACATGTTTAATAAAACTACTATAAACACTATTATCCTTTTTTAACGTTTTAAACACATGTTATAAATGTATAGTATAGCTATAAAAAACCTTAAATTTTGTAATTAGTATCATTTGAAATTAAAATTTCTAGTGTATTTTAGCGCCTCAAATTATAAATTTTCTCCTCCAGGGGGCATTGTTCCCCCAGAACCCCCCTGACTGAATTTTTAAGATCACAGAAAATTATGTAGAAATTAGGTAAAAAAACAAAAGTAAAATGTATGTTCACGCGATCACCAGGAGACGATTTTTAAGCCGTTTCTAGTATATATTTTAAAAAATTTTCGCCTCCGGCGGCTGGGGGACACCCCCAGGCCAGACCTCCCGGCTGACGCTTCTCGTCGGCTGGCGTCGCTACGCAGCGCAGGCGACGGCGCTTCGCGCCGCTTCGACAATACTTTTTCTTCCCCTCCCCAAACCGACGCCCCTGAAATGAAATCCTGACTGCGCCATTGCACATTATTATTAAAAGAATTAAAAAAATAAAATTTATAAGTTGCAATAAGGTCTTATTTTAATCTTACACAGTTTTAAAGCATTTATAACTTTTTTACGTTTTTTTACGCGTTTTAAGCTCATTTTAAGGCAGCGCGGAAATATTGGGCACACCCCCCCTCAAGATTTGGGTCTTGCCGGACACCCCCCCCCTAAAATTTGACCCCCCCCACCCCCCCCCCCCAAAATCCGAGAGGCCTGCCCACCCTATCATACCCCCCCCCGCGGTATTTTGCCCGTGATTTTAACCCCCCCCCCCCCCTAATTTGAAGTTCAACCCCCCACTCCGGACCAACTTGCCCATGTATGTTTTAAATAGCTGAGCTTTTGAGCTTTCTCTGCTTTAAATGACCACAGCTTAGACCATAATATTCAAGAGATCTACGACACGACGGGCCTTTTTCTATCTGCTATTGCCATAAAGTTTCAGCGCAGAGCTTCCGAATTTTAAAAACAGTGGTGTAATATAAATATATTTTTTAACGACACTTTATTTGGCACTAAAAAAATATATTCTGCATAATTATCTTGAGAAAAAATATCTTTAGAAAGTTATTAAATTCATATAACCAAAGACAACGTTGTTTTTCTTAAGCCTAAGCGAAGCGCTAAAATCAAGCTAAAAAAAACATAAAAAAACTTTAAAAACCTAAAAAAATTTGAAAAATGTTGAATATTGTTGATTGCTGCTCAGAAAAGATATTTTTTCTGAAGGATATTTTGCAAAATGGATTTCTTCCGGACACTTATGCATAATATACCACGGTGCAATATTAAAAATTAGCATTTTTACTTGTATTAGTTTTCAGTGAACGACTGGTATAAGGTAAAAATAGCTAAAAGGCTTAAAATACATTGAAATAGGCTAAAAACTGCAAAAAATCCGATGATGGCGCATCATAGGCAAAAACGCGCATATTTAGGATTTATGGGGGGGGGGGGGGGGGCAGCGGGGGGGGGGGTGGTGGGTTGGTTAACTTTAAGTAAAATAATATCATTTTACAAAATATAAGTAAATTTATAGCATTAACGGCATGATAACTTATTTTGTTAAATGTAGTCTTGTATTGCATTAAAACACAATTTAAAGTAAGTTACTCGTTAAACGATAAAGTTTTAGTTTGTTTAAAAAGAATAAATTGAATTTAGAAATTTTAAATTGAAACTTAAATTTAACTTTAAATAGTACAAAAGAATGATTAAAAATTTATTCCAAATTATCTTTAACTTAAAATGGTGAAATTTTTAAAATCCTTTGTCTATTTTATTTGGTCTAATTTATTTGGTTTGCACGCTTTTTAAGTTGTGAAAATACTGTTTTTCTTGACGTTGCAACAGTAGCATTGCCAACGCATTTTTTTCAAGAATGCTGCGTCTTACACTCTCTCATTCCTGGGACCGTCGTGTCGTACCTTCGCCTCTCGGGACCGTCGTGTCGCGGGACCGACGTGTCGCGCTCCCTATTCAAGGGTAGGTAGAAACATCATTAATCTTATTCTACTTTGCTGATGCTCCTACCCTTCAATATCATGCTCCGGAGCTCCGGCCATTTAAACCGGAAGGAGCTCCGGAACTCCGCCTCTTAAATAAGCAATTTTGTGCTCATTTAAGCTTGAAATACATTTAAAGTTATTTTATATGCATTTCTAAGACTATTTTTATTGTTTTAAATAAGTTTTTTTTTAAAATTAGTTTACAAAAAAATTTTGACAAAATAACCAATAGCATCACTATTTTAATTATTCATAAAATTAGTAAGAAAATAGGCTCCGGGGGTTGCTCCGGAGCTCCTAAAGTGGAGGTCCCCTCTGGAGCTCTGCAGTTCGGAGCTCCGGGGAACATCACTATTCTACATTAATAATGTTTCTACCCTACCATGTTATGCTCCGGAGCTCCGATCACACGATGTTCTTTTTTAACCTTTATCCTTTAAATAGGTCAATTTAAAGCTTATTTAAATTATTCTACTTGTATTAAGACTATTTTTATTGTTTTTAATTTTTTTTTTAATTTTAAAAAATTATGAAGAAAAAACTTATGGCATTATAATTTATTAATTATTTATTAAAATGGTACAAAAAGAGGGTGGAGCTTCGAGGGTTGCTTCGAAGCTCCACGGAACATCACTACCACTAATCTTTTGCAATGAATGAGAAATAATTTTTTTCGAGATTTATTTTTATAAAAAATTGAGCTACCTTTAAGCCATTCTGTACGTGATTGAAGTTAAATAACTATGTTATGGAATAAAAAAGCATATTTTTTATTCCTCTGTTTTTAAAGGCATAAATAAAACTTTTTATGTGTGGATTACTCAAGCAATAAACTTAAACTTCCATTTTAGTAAAAATAAGATATTTACACCAAAAACAAATATTGCAAGTTTTTGTTGTAAAACAAACGTATTTATTAACAAAAAATATCAAAATCCTTTTAAAGTCATTAAAAAATGATAAAATACTGCACAACCCAGTTGTAATATAGGTTTTAGCACTCTCGGTCTTTGAATTCCAGAAATTCCAACCAGACATCCCTGAGCTCGTCAGGCGTTGAAAATCCATGAGACGTAATTAGTTTCCCATTTCCTTCAGCGCAAAAATCTCGCGGCAAAATTGAATTAACATGAAATTCCTCTCTAAGCCGACACTGTATGTAATATTTGTATAATTTGCATATATTTTTCCTGTAGCGGACTCATTGGTTTATTCTCCATTCATTCAAGCTAATTGTATTGTTGGGTTTAAAAAGCATTATGATTAGCTTGACGTTTACGTTACGTAGCGTTTCCGACAGGCGTTTGTATCTAAAGAATTTACACACAGCCTCAGCGCTCTGTCAGAGAGCGCTCATAATGTAAAGAATTTACATACAACCGCCGTGCGTTCTATTGAAAGAGGTGCTCATAATCTAAAAAAATTACATGCGGCAGATGTATTCAGTGGCGTAGCCAGGGGGGCGGCTGCCCCCTCTCCCCCTCTCCCCCAAATCCGGCGAAGCCGGATTTTTTTTAAGGGGGGACCCTTACGTTTTTTGAATTTTGGGGGAAAAAATTTTTTCTTTATATATAAACTCAGAAACATTTCTAATGCGTTCCAAAAACATAAAAATACCCAAAAAACTGAAATTTTTCCCTATTAATCGTTTTGTTAGTTTTTTTTAAATCCGATAGATTGTACCATTCAATACATAGCTAAGGCATGTGCCTTTGCCTCAGATATTAAATGGCAATACTATATAGATGTTAAAACTCATATATTATAAGATATGTAGGTTTGATAATGGCTGTTTTAAACCCCTTAACAACGGTTTTTACACTTGTGGGGTTGTCCGCCTTTCCACCTCCCCCCCATGGTGAAGCGTGGCAGTTTGTATAGATTTTTTTTTACTTTTAAAATATTGAGTTATAAAAATTTAATACAAATCTTAGTGCATTCTAAAATCAGAAATTAATCAATATAAAAATTTTTCCCGCTACGCGGGAAGGTCAGATTTATATATATACAGTAAAATTAATATTATTAGTAATATTTTTTGTTATTATAACTTACACTATACTCATTCGCAAAATTTAAAGACATCAGAAAATAGATAGTTGTGTTATATACAATTTCATCGCCTGATAATTAGGGGCGTAGCCAGGGGTAGGGCCAGGGGAGCACGGCCCCCCAAATGGACCCTTCGCCCCCTCCCAAATGAGATGGACTAAAATTTATGATATAAAACACTTTGAAGATCAGTAAAAAAAATACGTTAGAAAAAAATTTTTGTATCAGTCAAAAAGTTTTTTTAACAGTTTACCACAACGACTGACTTAAAAAAACCATTAAGGTTGTTCATTGAAACAAGAAGTTGTATTGTAATCAAGACAAGTAATACTCCATACTCCATTGTTCAAGGACCAATATAATCCTTGGATATGGTAAATCATATTTTAGCTTCTTGCTTGATTTTTGGGTTTGATTTTGGAAAAAAAGTGGTTTTTTATCTATGGTTTTAATCAATAAATTACTTAATGCAATAATTGCGTGCAGTAATTAGCAATATTGCGCATGCAAAATCTTGCTCAGAACAACAATAAATAAAAGGACGAGATAAAACGTTTAAAAGATGATTTTTTTAAAGACAAGATATTAAATTTATTGAAAATGTTATAAAATCATTTTTAAAATCATTTTCAAGCTAAGTTCTAAAAATCGCTCCCAAAAACGCGTTTTCTGAAGATGACATATTTAAGACATGATTTTTAAAGTCAAATTTTTATGATTTTTAAAGTCAAATTTTTATGATTTTTAAAGTCAAAGTTTTTAAGACCAGATGTTTAAAGACTTAATGGCAAAAATTCTGGGAAAAAGGTTTAGTTAGATTTTACTACAGTGACAAATTTGCAGTTTCATATGCGCAATTGTGCGACTTTCCAAGTACAAATTCGCTGAGAAAAATTAATGTTTCTAGTTTTGTCCTTTGGCGTATCCTTGTGATAATCATATTCAGTGGCGTAGCCAGGGGGGGGGCGGGGGCCGAAATCGGCAAGCCAGATTTTTTCGTAAGATCCCTTACGTTTTTTGAATTTTGGGAGAAAAATTTTTTTTATATATAAATTAAAAAACATTTCTGATGCGTTCCAAAAGCATAAAAATACCCAAAAAACTGAAATTTTAATTTTAATCAAAAAAAAGTGTACATTAATCATTTTGTTAGTTTTTTTTTTAATTTTGATGGATTGTACCATTCAATTCATAGCTAAGGCATGTGCCTTTGCCTCAGATATTGAATGGCAATACTATATAGATGTTAAAATTCTTATATTATAAGATATGTAGGTTTGCTGTTTTAAACCCCTTAACAACGATTTTTACACTTGTGGGGTTGTCCGCCTTTCCACCTTCCCCCATGGTGAAGCATGGTAGTGTGTATAGATTTTTTTTACTTTTCAAATATTGAGTTATAAAAATTTTATACAAATCTTAGTGCATTCTTAAATCAGAAATTAATCAATATAAAAATTTTTCCCGCTACGCGGGAAGGTCAGATTTCTATATATACAGTAAAATTAATATTATCAGTAATATTTTTTTGTTATTATAACTTACACCATACTCATTCGCAAAATTTAAAGCCATCAGAAAACAGATAGTTGTGTTATATACAATTTCATCGCCTGATAATTTTGAAGATCAGACATAATTGTGCAGAAATTAGGTAAAAAATCAAAAGTAAAATGTATGTTCACGCAAACACCAGGGGACGATTTTTAAGCAGTTTTTAGTGCATATTTAAAAAAAATTTCGCCTCCGGCGGCTGGGGGGACACCCCCCAGACGCTTCGCGTCGGCTGGCGCCGCTACGCAGCGCTGGTGGCGGCGCTACCCGCCGCTCTTGTGGCACTTTTTCTCCCCCTAGACCCCCCTCGAAATGAAATCCTGGCTACACCACTTATCATATTTATATATAATTATTAGTTTTGAATTCAGTGCTTGTACATTTTAAACTTGCGCAAACTTAAATCAATTAACGCGAACGCAAAGCGAACACAACTCAAATAATGTAAACCAAGAAATGGCATAAAGCTTTGATTAGTTTTCTAACATGTTTAATTATAAAAATTAACTTAAAAAAATAAAATAACTGTAAATAAATTTAATTGATGCAATTATAAAAATTTTTAACAGGTCTTAAAGTAAATGTGAACGTAAAGGTGAAGGTCTTACCTGAGGCAAAACATTACAAAACTAATAAAAAAGTTTTAGAGTAGTTTTTTTATCTAATTTTGACTCAATTATAGCTGTTAGTATTATTACAGCAATATATATTTGTTATTGAAGATCTACCTATCTAACAAAAATTTTCTAATCAATATATATGTTTTGAGAGTTTGTTAAACTTAAAAGGAGCATTCAGCTCCAAACTGTTTTTGTAATCAAAAAATCTTTCAAGGTATATAAATGCAATGTGATGTAAACTTTGAGGTCCCGCTTTAGGAATAAAAAATATTGATTCATAGAGATTATGGATGGACTGCTAAATGACTAAATTTAAAGTTTTAAATAAGGTTTCTAATAGCAGTTTTTTGCTCTACTTTCAAAAAAATTTTCTGGGGGCTATAGCCCCGCAGACCCCCCTGGTCCGGGGGGAGGGGCTTAGCCACCTCCCAAACCACCCCGTTTAGCACTTTTTTAATGATGACAATTGTGCCCCACCTTTTTTCGCTCTGGCCCCCCCAGTCAACCATTCCTGGCTACGCCCCTGTGGCCTGGTGGGGGGGGGTTGGGGGGTTTGGTGGGGGTTGTTGGGGTTGTTGCTCCTCTTGTTGTGTTTTTCTTTCTTTGTTTTGTTCTGCTCTGGCTGCTTTCTTTGCTTTGTGCTTTGCTTCTGCTTTTTCTGTTCCTGTTGCATTGTTGGGGATCTTTTTGTGGCCCGGAATTCATGTGTAGAAATTTTTGTTTATTTGTTCCGAAAAATAAAGTTATTTTGTTGTGCCACACTACGGGACAATATAATTCGTGATCACGTCATATATGTTTTGCTCTGTTGGAATGGTTGTGGCAGGAGCTAAAAGAATCACTTTTAGCTAATTAGTGCTTGAAAAAAATTAATCTCCAATGGATGAAAAATCTCCTTTTTTCATAGGCAGTAATTGGCTAAAAGTGATTCTATAACGTTATACATGTAACTCTGTAAAGAATATTGACACTGAAAAATTTCCGTTTAAATGGATGGGTTTTACTTTTGACTATCTTTAAGCTTAGTCAATTTTTTTGTTTAAGCTTGAAATATGTTTAATTTAAAACTTATTTAAATATTCCATTCGCCTAAAAACTTATTCCATTTTAACTTATTTAAAATAAAATTATTCACAAAACAATTTTGACAAAATAGCCATTCGCTTCGTTCTTTAATTACTCACGAAATCAATAAAAAAAATACGGCGGAGCTTTGTGTATTGCTCCAGAGCTCCTAAAAGTACACCTCCGAGGAACATCACGATAGTGTTAAAATAAAGTGTGTTGCTCCAGAGCTCCTAAAAGTACACCTCCGAGAAACATCGTCAGTGTTAAAATAAAGTGTGTTGCTCCAGAATTCCAAAAATACATCTCCGTGGAACATCACGATAGTGTTAAAATAAAGATAACATCATGAGATAAATCATTTCAATGATTTCCAACCATAGGTGGGCAGGGGGTGGGTTTATACCCCCTAAAAAATCCCGACTATAGCCGACACCCCCCTAAAATTTGGGGGTACCTCGGACACCCCCCTAAAATTTGGGGGTACCAGGACTAAAATCGCTAAAAAAGGGGTATTTGAGGTATACCCCAAAAAAATTTTGGGACCTTCCCCCTCAAAGTTGGGGGGTCAGGTATACCCCCCCCAAAACAAAAAATCCGGGAGGCTGCCCACCTATGTTTATACCTGTTACAAAAAACACGTTTACCATTTGCTATTCGGTTTCCTGTCGACGCGTGTGGAACCGCAGTGGCCGAAAATAATCTGCTCGCGGCGAGAAAGTCGCCCACTTAATTTTTCCAAATTGCGAATATCCACGAAGACATCGTCGTCAGTTTTAAACAGCGTTTTCAAATTCGGCAGATATTTGACGGCGAAGCGGAGACTCGCGTAGGTTTTCCACACCAAATTCCGATAGTCTTCGCGGAAGTCCAACAGCAAGACGTCCTTGTACAGGGAGTTCTCCTCATGGACATCTCTATCCGTATGGACGCCCATCCGGGCGACGACGAAAATCAGCGCCGTCGTCGATTCGTTTCTCAGCGACGCCCACATTTCGCGGATCGCCTAAACGGATAATACGCAGAATAAGCCGAATTTCATATAAAATACAGGCGACTGCGACTCATTTTAGATTTCGAACTGCATCTTATTAACTACAGAACGTCGTTACAACGGCAAAATGAGCCACAATTCGTATAAAATATAATGCGACTGTGACTCATTTTAAATTTTAACACGACCCTATTAACTAAATAATGAGTCACAGTCATGTGTATTTTATAATGACTGTAGCTCATTTTGCCGTAGTAACGACGAAAATAAGTAACAATCGCGAATAGAAATCGACCGGGGCCCCGGCCCCGGCACTTTTTTTCTACCCCGGCAACCGGCCTCGACCTCGGCAATTTAGCTGCCAAATCAACCGGGGTAAGAACCCCTAAGAATACAGATTTAAAGCACTTTTTACAATTTTAGACATTGATAAATATATAAAATTTTATTTAGTGAGCTAATGTAATCGCTATAGGAGGATATTTATTATTTATATTTTAAGATTTTATTAAAACTCTATTTTAATAAGATTCCTTATTTTAACCATGAGTCGTTTTTCTTAAAATTTGAAGACATCTTGAGCATTAAAAATCATTTTGTCGATTTTATTTGGGTTTGACAATAGAAATCCATTCATGAGACGTATACAATAAATATTGGAGTTATTATAACATCATTGTTTATATCAAAAATATATAACCCAAGAGAATTTTCGGCTAAGTGTACAGTAAATTTTTTAACTAAATTTAAAGAAAAATGGGGCACATCTTACTTTTCGGCGCAAGCTACTTTCTGTGCACTCAATAAAAATTTTTTCGCACAGCGATATTTTGTATACCAAACTCGCTTGATTTTTTTTGAGACGTTTACAAAATTGCTGCGTACAAAAATTAACAAAAATCGGTAATAATTACTACTAAATTCGCTCATGTGTAAGTTTTTCTATGAAAGTTTATTGTACAACAGGACATTTGTTTGGATTATATTATATTCTTACTTTTATTTTTAGGTGTTTTTGAAACTGTTTTAAAATTTAGTGATCTTAAAACATTTTTTATTTTAAAAAAAATCAAGTTGATTTCTTGTTTTTATTTTAGCATTTTTAAATTTATTGCTGAATTTACACTGGTATTTATAAATTTTGTGGAGGGTGTATTCGAACTGGGTCCGCTTGATTTGCCAGGAAAACCCTGCGAAGTCAGTCCACTTTTTTTAGCGAGTTTAATATTTTTATACAGCCCAAAAGACACCGAACTTGAATTTTTTAAACAAGAAATTAGTATGAACTGTTTATATTTAATTTGGAAAAAATTTTCGAATCACATTTGATTAAAAATCAATTAATATGTCTCGAAAATTAACGAAATTAAATACTGGACTACAGTCTAAAAGGTGTACCACCCGTTCTACAGTTTTCTTGCCAAAAATTACGGACCCAGTTCGTATAAACCCGGTCCAAAATTTTATGAATACCAGATAGGTGTTTAAATAGAAATTCCAGTAAAAATTATGTTTGAGCTATACTTTTTTAAAAAATTGCAAAAAAAATTTAGTTTAATGTTTTTGTAATTTTATTTTTAATAAAAGTAAGCAAATATAACCCAAAAATGGTGAAAACCTAATTTTTAAACAAAAAATTTGCTGAAAATTCGAATTTGTGCGACTTTAATACTGAAAACCCGCCATTTTCTTCTGTTTCATAGGCACACTGTTGTTTTTTCAAATCAATTCTTAACGCAATTTTTAACACAGTGTTAGTCTTCTGCAGTGCATATAGGAACTTTTCTTCCATTTTTGCGTGAAAAGCACTACACAAAAAAAACGGGTATTGACAGCAAGAAAAATCTCTGCGTAAAAAACCAGTGGTATATGCACAGAAAGTTGCGTGCGTTAGAAATGTTGCCTTTTTTTGCACAATTTCATTTAAAAACTTAATGTATATAATTGCGAATTTTCTTGGGCCATATGTTTTTGATAAATCTCGAGAAATTACAAAAACGTAGTACAAAATCACAAAAACAATTTCATTGCAAAAGGTCACGTGACATTGATTTTATGATGTTTTGCTAAAAAAATAAGGTAGCTGACAAGGGCGTAGCCAGAAGGGTTATGGGGGTTGCAACCCCCCCCCCTTTGGGCTGGCAAAGGTAAAAATTTGGAAGTCATAAGAGAACAATTTTGAAAATTTTTCTCGCGCTTCGCTCCGCTCAGCGCTCGACATTTATGTACCTTTTTACAACTTTTAAGTGAATTTCTAATGAATTTCAAAGACAATTTTTAAAAATTTTTTCGTGCTTTCGCACGATTTTTAATGGTACCTATTGAAACGTAAAATTTTTCAGGTTCAACTTGAAAAAACAATGAAAATAGAAGCAAAAAGAATCACTTAGCGCGAAGCGCAAAAAATTTTACCCTTTTTTAATGTCTTTTTTACGCTATTTTGAAAATTTGGAGTACAACCCCCTACAACCCCCCCTTTCGAAAAATTTGTATGGAGTACAACCCCCCTTTCTGAAATCCTGGCTACGCCCCTGGTAGCTGATTAAAATGACTAAAGCTAACAATTTGAAACAAGCTAGAAAGCGAACATAGTCGCTTGTACTCGCAATAATTTAATTATTTTACCTTTTACGAAAATAAAAAAGTATTTTTTTTGATTTTAAAAAGTGGTAATGGAGCTTTAAAAATGTTCTAACAATTCAAAATAAAAAGCTGCGTTTTAAGCACTCCTGTATGTTTAGACTGAAAAATGCTGAATAGAGGCATGTAAGTGAAGTTCTAAAAAAGATGTTTCTTCAAAATAATATTCTTAAAGACTAGCATTTTTTAGATTTAGAGTTACATTTCTTCAATTATCAACATATTCGATTTACTGTAATATAAAAATTTTTCGCTAATGTCAAATAATTTTTTTATATGGGCATCCGATTTTGATTTTAGTTCCTTTAACACGTTTTGGTTTTTTAATCAAAACATACTCCCCGTATAAAAATGTTTTAACTCCAGCTCTTTTGTAGAGCATTCTTTAAAAGTATAAGAATGGTTAGTGGGATTAAGTATATTATTGTTTTAAACATGAATATATTTCTAATACATAAGTAAAGTACATACTACTGTTGTAAAAAGTTACATTTACTTTTACTTAAACAAATAAAAGTAACGAATATTTTTTATCGCGAGTATTTTATAATGACTATGGCTCGGTTCCCGGAATTTTCGTCTTTTACTTTTTCCTTTTTTTCGTCTTTTAATATCTCGTCTTCGGAAAACTCGTCTTTTGGGCGCGATTTTATAAACGGACTTTTGAAAAGTAATGTTTTTTTTTTGTATTTGGCGAGTTAAACCATAGAGTCAAAACAAAACCTAAAAATCAAGCTAAATTTTACCATAATAAATTTTAATTAAATTATTTGTTTTTGAACACTGAAACCCTAAACTTAAGCCAAACTCAAAACTCAATCAATACTTTATCGTAGTAAATTTGTATTGACTGATGTGTTTTTATATTTAAGTTCAAAAACCTTTGTTTCCTCCTAAACTTAAGCGAAACCTTAAAATCAAGTGAAATTTTATTGTTTGGCCAAAAAAAGTGATCTTTAAAAAATACGTTTATAAAATCGGACCCAAAAGACGAGTTTTTCGAAAACTAGATGTTTTACTCGTTTCCATGATGGGCTTTTCCCCCGTTACAACCTTGAAACCTTCGTACGACAAAGGTGAAACCTTCGTTTTACGGTGGTGTTATTTTCATTTGACCAATGTCGTACGAAAATCTTACCGCGGTAATCTCTACGTATGACCTAGGTCGTACTTAGGTCATACATAATTTTTGTGCGTCATTAGTGCCCAGTGAGCGACCAAATTGAAATGGTTAAAGCTGTACGGTAGCAATATTCAATCTTGTGCAAAATGAAATATTCTACGTAATACACGGTATCCGTGATAAAGTCTGCATAATGCTACCGTACAGCTTTAACCATTTCAATTTGCTTGCTCACTGAGCTCTAATCACGTACAAAAATTATGTATGACCTAAGTACGACCTAGGTCATACGAAGGTTTACGGTTGTAACCAAGGAAAAGGCAATCACGGAAACGGGTTAAAAATGTATGTTATGTAAAAGACGAAACTTCCGGACACCCTGTGACTCATTTTGCTATAGTCACGAGAAGACGATATTTTGTTCAAACTTTTTCCGCCAACCGATAGGCAAAAGCACGTCACACAGTATTTGTGGCAAAAGATAAATTTATGTCCTGAGGGGAGTGCGATTCCATTTCAAAAAGGCTACTCGCCAGAAAAAAGAGAAACGGGTGAAAATTACTGCAAAATACTAAAAGAGACAAAAAGAGGTAAAAGATACTATGTATAAAGTAAAAAACTAATGCGATGTGAAGGTGTCATTTGCTAGCTGCCATTCCAGTTTGAACCAGCATTAATAAATAAAATTTTCTTGCCAAACATCACCAGAAAAACTTTACTGATAAATGTTTATAAATAATCTTACTATTCTCTGTTTATTCTCGTCCGCCATTGATATTACGAAAACGGCTAGTTCGATATTTTCATCGCCTTCAAACGCGACCGACGTTAAATATCGAAACGGCAAAGTGAATCCTTCGAATTTGATTTCGAATAGCGATCGCATCGACGCGTTGGTTCTTAAACGGCGATAAGTGTAGACAATAAGCAAAGTCAACGGTGCAAGGGAAAGCAAAGTTTTTATGACACGAGCGGGAATCACAGCGACGCGCATTTTATTTTCCAATCATGGATTAAGCCATTAGCCATATGTGGGTAGCCTCCCGGAGTGACGGGGGAGTATACCCGACCCCCCAAAATTTGGGAAGAAGGTCCCAAAAAAATTTTTGGGGTACACCTGAAATACCCCATTTTTAGCATTTTTACCACTGGGACCCCCCAAATTTTAGGGGGGGGGTGTCCGGGGTACCCCCAAATTTTTTTTTTTTTTGGGGGGGAGGGGTGTCTGCAGAGGGGAGTTTTTTTTTGAGGCGGGAAGGGGGGCTGCCCACCTATGTTATTAGCTATACTGGTTTAATAAGCTCGGTAAGTTTGAGCGATCAGAAAACTAGCCCTTGTGTCCGCATAGGGTAGTGCATTTAATTTCGGCACTTTTCCCAATTGGGCATTTTTGATTTTGGACTATAGCTTTGGTAATTCTGGACGGAATACGACGTTTGATAGCTCAAATAAGAGCTAATTATATGTAGATGACTGTCGTGAGCTTTTTATTTGTTATGTTATGATATTTTCATTTGAAATTGTGTGATTTATAATTTAAAAAAATTGTTACTCGTTTTTAGAACATGGGCATTTCATGAATACGCAATAAATTGGTTTAAAAATTAAACTCTCCAGGTAAAATTTAGTGTATTTTCCGAATTTTTAGTCCCCGTGGTTCTACGTTGCGTCTGTGGTGAGCAATCGTTATAAAATGAAATAGTGTAATTTCGGCACTCATATGCTGTAGGTAAAAACGGATTGAATTAAGTGGTCGGGTGTTAAATTGTAGTTGTAAATAGTTAAAAGACAACGTTGAAATGTGTAGGGGTCATAGCACTGCACTTAAACTCGATTAAGAGGGTTCTTTTAAAAAGTGCCGAAATTAAATGCACTTTTTTCCCAAATTTCGCTCATTTTGATACCATTTGGCATTTTAGCTGTAACTTTTTGCCAGTTACACGTTGAACAACAAGTAAAAGCTTAAATTAAAGAAATCTGTCTGGAGATAATGATAGGCTTTTAAATTTTTGAAAATGATGATTTTTTGACTGAGAAACAATAGATTGTTTGTAAAGTGCCGAAATTAAATGCATACATTTAATTTCGACAATTTTCCATTTTTTTAAAAACTGATATAATTAAGTAAAAAAACAACTTTCGTACAGTGAATTTTTTATGACGCAACGCAGTATCGTAAAAGCTTTAAAATGAGCTATCAAACATAAAAATCAAGCCATACAGTGAAAAGTTACATTGGAAAAACGAAAAAGTGCCGAAATTAAATGCACTACCCTATATTTTTTAAAAAAATTTATTAACAAAATAATCTTTTCCAAATTTTAAAATTGCGGATTATACGATAAGACAGCTTTTGATCAGTCGCAGCAGAAATCTTCTCACTAATCCGAGCGACTGACAGTGTACTCAAATAAGCCCCTGCTTTTTCTCATTGTACACCTTTTAATAGTCAGTCTCCTGCTTAAACAAAAAACAGTAAGAAGAAAACGACCATGGCATAGCGTTAGCTCTTTTCGGTTATTTTTGCACAATGCTTTTTTTGTGAAGAACAAAACGTTTTGTGGAAACAAAAAGGAGGGTTTATAATTTCTGTTTTTGCAGCTTTATAAAACATAACAGTCGACACGGTTTTTGCCACAATTACGCTGATTTGTCGATTTAGTAGACGAAACACAATTCTGAGTGATTATTGGTGTACAAAAAGGTGAGAATCGCAGCTACGATACCACTATTTTCCCTATCACAGACCTGTGCAGGGTCTGGAAATGCCCCCTCCCAATATTAAAGGCTGTATCCGTTATATTGCCCGCCCCTCGCGTAAAAATGAGAAAGTACCAAAAACTTATGACGCCATTTGTTTTACCTATTATGACGCTATAATCGCGAAATTTTTGCTGTTTTTAGCCTATTTTAATGCAATTTAAGCCATTTTAGACATATTTTTACTTAAATTTTGCTTTTTTTGTCCTTTTTTCTCTATCTTTTGCTTGCCTTCCTGTGCCAAAAAATGCCTCCCCCTCGGCCCAATAAAACCCCCGGACAGGGGGAGGGCAGTGCACAGGTCTGTTTACAATGTTAATCAAAGTTAATTTCGAAATTTTAGTCAATGTTACTTTCGAAACAAAAATAATAAAAACTTCATATTATTTAAAAATCAAATCAAATCCAAACCTAAAAAAATGTCATTTAAAATATAAATTTTTTTGTGTCACGTAACGTGATAACGTACGGTTTCCTGTTGTACAATAATCGTCAGAAACAAAACTGATGAAATTTACACTGTAAGTTGTGTTATAGTCGCTCATTTGACCACACTAATATAAGTTAAAAAATGAAAATATCTTGATTTCTCCCTGAATAAAATTTTCAAATTTAATATAAAATGGCATCATTCGAGTGAAAGCTTACAATGTCGGATTTTATAAATATTTAACTTTATCTAAAATATCAGTAGTTCTCGAGAAAAAAAAATTAGAAAATCTAAACTTGAAATTTTCAAGTTTATTATCCTTTTAAAACTGTTTTTAAAACCGTGCTAAAAATATTTTATTTTTCATCATATTACATAAATGCAAAACAACCATAAAGTTTGGTATCACAGAAAAGTTCAAATAAAACACTTTGGCACCATATGAATTAATACTAAAATAAATACAAAACAGTTGTAAAATATATTTTTGGAGTTTGGGCAAAAAATTGCCAAAAAAGGCACAGTATAGAAATAAAAAAACTTGATATTTTTTAAATAAAAACATGGCGTGTATACGCAAATATCTCAAAAAATGTATATATATATATATATAATTATACACAAATTAATCAATTTAAGTTAATATAAATAAGTATCACTATCTCACAAACAAAGTAGAAAAATATAGCTAAAAATAAGCTAAAACTAAAAGATTTAAATATAAGACATTTGAATCATTAGACTGATAGATAACACAGTCCAAGGAGCTAAGGAGAGGGGAGTGTTTACCATACATGGGTACGGGGAGGGCTTGGGGCCTGGAGGTTAACCTTTCCCGCCCCCCAAATTCTGAAAAGGGGGTTTAACCCCCCCCCACTCAGTAGTGGGGGGGGGGGAAGGTTAACCCCCAATTTTGGAACAATGAAGAAAAAATGTGTTTATAAAATGACTTCTGCCTCAAAACTTAAGCTTTGAGGTCAAAATGAATGTTTTAAACAGTAAAAAGCTCAAAAATGCCATAAAAAGGGCTTTTGACCTAAAATTAGCGTTATTTAGCTATTTTTCTTTAAAATCGAAAAACGATATGGGTATTTTGCGTTTCTCGGATTTTAACCCCCCTCCTTAATTTAGAGTTTAACCCCCCACCACTCCGGACCCACTTGCCCATGTATGGTATTTACCAAGAGTAAATGGCATGTTAAATTCTAGAAAGGGTTCTGTTTGACCCTTTAGTTTTCTTAGGCGGGGGGTTGGGGACGGAGGGGAGGGGCGAGAAGCCAATCAACCGTGTCGGAGAATTTTGTAAACCAGAGGGGAAGGTGGTCCTAGGGGGGGGGGTTGAAACCCCTAGCTTTCTAGGAGGGTCGACCCGGGGTGAAAGATTTTGAAATCTAGAAGGGGGTCCAAGTAAAGATGAAGACGGTCAAAAAGCTAGGGGGGTGTTCACCCCGGGTAAATGATATTTCAAAATCTAGGGGGGTCGACCCGGGGTGGAAGATTTTGAAACCTAGAGGGGGGTTAGGCGCATAGGTGGGCAGGGGGGAGGGGTTGGGTTGGGGGTGATACCCCCAAAAATCCCGATTATAGCCAACACACCCCCTAAAATTTGGGGATCCCAGTACTAAAAACGCTAAAAATGGGGTATTTGAGTTATAACTAAAAAAATTTTTTTGGGACACCCCCCCCCAAAATACTCCCCCAAAGTCGGGAGTCAGGTATACTCCCCCAAAATCGGGGAGGCTGCCCACCTATGGTTAGGTGGGGTCTAATTTCCGAAGCAAAATACTTTTAAACCATTAAAGGTTTAATAATAGTTTTTTTTATAAGATAATACTACATTTTATTGAATAAAACGCGATATTCAGGTATAAAAAGGGTGTAAAAACATGAATTTGTGTTAAAAATTCACATTTTTGGAAGAAAATTAAGTATAAAAAAAGTGCTTAAAATTTTCTCGAGAGGGGAGGGGGGTCAGATTTCAAAATCTAGGGGGGGGGGTCAGCGTCAGGCGTAAAAAATTCGAAAATTTGGGGGGAGGGGGGGGGCCCTGGATTTTTTTTCTAGAGGGGCCTCAAAATTTTGAGGCTCGGGGGGAGTGGACCCCACCCTACCCCTTCCCCCTGTTCATCTATGGGTCCAAGGAACAAGGAATGTTCATAATTTTTGGAGTTTCGGCCATTTACAGAAAAGGGAACTCACAACTCAGCATTTTAAACGAGCGATTTTAAGCTTATTCAAACTTGGAAAATATTTTCTAAATTATTTTATACGCATTTTTAGGAGTATCTTTATTATTGTTTCTAATATTTTTTTAAAAAATTTTTACAAAAAAATTCATTTAAGGTAGAACACCACAGTTACGACGAATTTTACTAAAAGTTAAATACATAGGCCATGTACGAAAACGAAGAACTTAAGACTAGAACTATTTTATTTTAAATGCAACAACCAACGTTTCGTTGTTTAAACTCTAAACAGAAAATTTTTGCCTTGCAAACCCTATTTTTTGCTTTACACAGTAAAGTTTCTTTCTATACTATAATATACAACATGAACAAACTTATATACACTATTCGGCATAAGGGACACATTCTCCCTTCAATTAATTATTGGCTGAGCCAGGGACGTAACCAGGAGGGGGCAGAGGGGCGGCCGCCCCCCCCCTGAAACGGTCGGACGGGGGATAAAATAAGGATAATGGCTTGGCGGGGGGGGGGGCAAATGGTCGCCAGATTGTAAAATTTTGGGGTTTTCACAGGCTAAAAATTCAAAATTTTGTAGCGGCTCGCTATTCGGTCGGTGCTAACCTCTAAAACAGTTTTGGGAACACAATTGACCCCCAAAAAGCAAAAAAATTTTCCACTTCGTTTCGCTCAGCGGTCAAGTTCCATACTATGCGTATGCATATTTCTTGCCATTTATATGGTTATCCTTATCGAAAAATGCAAAATAATTTTAATAAATAATAAGTACTACACATCAAGTAAAACAAACAATCATATTTGGTTGATTTTTATACCTTTCCCCCTCCTAAAATTTCCAGCCGCCTACAACAATGGCTTGGTATTTTTTTCATATAGGTACCCCAAAAAAATGGAGATGCTGCTCACCTGATTTAGTTTACAGTGTGGGTGTAGCCATGGGGTCTTTAAGGTCTTGAAATTATTTTTTTGTAAAATCCAAGCTCTGCTAATGTTATTTTTGACTAAGAAAACATGTTTTTACTGCTAAAAGCATTAGATAATACGTTATTAGGCCAAAAACAGTGTATTATACAGCTTTATTTACGTTTATCCCTGCTTTTTTAACCTTTTCAAAAATTATGGGGGCTCCGCCCCCCTCCCCAAAAATTTCGGGGCTCCGTCCCCCGAATTTTTTTTGTACTGAAATCCGCCCTCCCCAAAATAAAACCCTGGGTACGTCCCCGGTCTGAGCCTCTTTTTTGTTTTTGTTCGATCAACCCCACTTAAAATCATTAAAAATTGACCAATTTAATAAAAATTAAACAAATTAATCTAATATAAATTAAATTGATAAAAATTAAGTAATTGAATTTTGAACAATTTCAAATCATTTTTTAATTGTGCCGCCTTTTTTTCCAAATTGGTTATAATTATTTTACTTATTTAGGCAAGTTAAAAAAATCCCCGCCACTTAGTAGCTGCCATTAGTGTGTTATAAAAACAGAGAACACAATAAGCATGGTCTTAACATGGCATAGCACAATGCCACACTCAACCTGGCACAATTAAGCATCATAATTTGCATGGCACTCAACTTTAAACAGTTAAAATACAAGTTAAATTATTAGCGTGAGTAATCAAAGTTTCAAAGTGACGTCTGTCAATCAAGTTTGATTCAGCAAGCATTAGCTCCAGAAGTGTTGCTGTTTCTAGTCACCAGGATTTCCATCGCATATTTATTAAAGCTGTAACTTTATGTTAAATTTAAATAATTAACAACGTATTTCAAAAGTAGTAGGTATTTAAGGCAAGTTCATAAAGTTGCTTTAGCATACTTCGAAATTTTTTTCTGTTTTATTTCAAATTTAGTGAATATCCATCATTTACTCACTAACTGTTAAACAATATTTTTATTATTATCTGAAATATTCTGGATCTTCAAAGACGACACTAAAATTATATTGCGTTGCGTAAACCATTCAAAAACTTCTTTTTGTCGCCATAATTTTTATAAGGCAACATAAGAAACTTCCAAGTTTGTAACTCAATTTGATGTCCAATAACTAATGATATTTTCTAAAAAATTGGCTTAAATCCACTTTTATTTGACGTGCCTGTCCTTACTTGGCCATTTGCATCTAATTTTTCGGCAGCCTTAGTAAGATTGAGGTATCAAAGAGCTATCTAGATAGTTGGGATGTTATAAAAGTAATTATTAGCAGCTTAGTAAAGAAATAAAATGTCCAAACTGATTTGCAAATTTTTTTGCCTTGAGTCCAAATAGTTCTTAAGTTAAGACACAATACCTGGTGATCTGGATGAAAGGGAACTTCATTTAAACTCTAACCATCGGCCATTTAAAAGTTTGATGGCATTGCAACTGCAATGAAGGCTTGTTATATAGAAATATGTAATAAATACTTAATTAGAGATAGTCATTATCCAATCAACTCCGTAATTATATCGACTTTTAAAAAAAGTGGTTAAAATTAAAAAAAAACTGTTTCTTCCATTTCCAACTACAACAACAGTCCAACTTCCTACACCTACAGATTCAGGTCCCCCAGAATCCAGCGTTAGGAGGGTTTGCTGGCGTTGCTGTAAAAAAATCGAACCGGAAATAACTGAGTATCTACTTTAAAAAAAAGTAGCTACCAATCCAAAGTTTTTCCAAAGCATAAAAGTTGTCAGCACATGTGCCAGGTATAATGGTATATCCTTCGGAAAGCGTTTTTTTATTCCCACTTTTAGCCTACCAATCCTTGGACACCTTGAGGTTCGGGCTCTCCAGAATCTATCGTTGCTTCCAACACAACGCAAACCAACTGCACCGCCGAAAAAAAAATTAAATAATAATCGAATCGGGAAAATAATCGACTATCTACTCTTGAAAAAGTAATTATCCAAAGTAGGTTGGAAGCGTAGGGATTTTGAAATTCATAGGTTTTGTGTGAGCATTCAGAAGAAACCGTTCTCTCCATTTCCCACTCCCCTTCCGCCTACCAGTCTTTGGCCACCTTGAGATTCAGGCCCTCCAAAATCCAGCGTTGGGAGGGTTTGCTGGCGTCGCAACTGCGCATGAAAATCTCCCGGCGCTCCGGGTCGCAGTCCAAGCACAGACCGGAGATGGGATGGTAGAGCTGTTTCGTCTGGGTTCGGATTTTCCACTGCTGGTTCCCCTGCATACCATGACAGGGGAACAAGACCACCTAAATAAAAAAAATCCGATTTTATTTAGATAAATAAAAAATAATTTAAAATCTGCTTTTGGAAAAAGAAGTTTTTTTTGGCGAAAAATTTATGAAAAATGGTAGTGCTGTTTAGTTTGGGTTCGGATTTTCCACTGCTGGTTCCCCTGCATACCGTGGAAAGGAAACAGGACCACCTAAATAAAATATTCCGATTTTATTTAGATAAATTAAAAATAATTTAACATCTGCTTTTGGAAAAAGAAGTTTTTTTTGGCAAAAAATTTATGGAAAATGGTAGAGCTGTTTTGTTTGGGTTCGGATTATCCACTGCTGGTTCCCCTGCATACCGTGGCAAGGGAACAGGACCACTTAAATAAAATATTCCGATTTTATTTAGATAAATTAAAAATAATTTAAAATCTGCTTTTGGAAAAAAAGGTTTTTTTGGCCAAAAATTTATGGAAATGGTAGAGCTGTTTCGTTTGGGTTCCCTTTTTCCACTGCTGGTTCCCCTGCATAACGTAACAGGGGAACAGGACCACCTAAATAAAATAATCCAACTTTATTTTACGAAAAATTTATCGTGGTAGAGCTGTTTTTTTTTGGGTTCGGATTTCCCACTGCTGGTTTTCCTGCATACCATGGCAAGGGAGCAAAACCACCTGAATAAAAAATATTCCTACTTTAAAATCGAAGGAACAATACAATTAGCGTAAACAACTATAATTTTATTTTAAATTCACTTTTACTCTTTAAAGGAGCACTGTCACAAATCAAATTCCTATAACACCCGAACCGGACTGCTCCTTTAATACTGAACCGATTCAGCTGAAATTTAAAAATATTGTAGCCTTGTAGTGGAGCACTCTAAATACCAAAGTTGAGTTAGGTAGGTTTCGTATTAAAGGAGCAGACCGGTTCGGGCGTTATAGGAATTTGATTTGTGACAGTGCTCCTTTAACAAAGAAAAAAGTTTTTTTAAATTCCAACCATTCAATGTATATGTATAGAATAAAAGATATCAAAAAAAAAAAAAACAAAAACAAAGCAAAGGGCATCAATTAAACAGTTTTCTTGTTTGTTAAATTAATTTGCGTTTATAGTTAAGACATTTTTATGTAGTACTTAAAATACTCATAAACAAATAAGTTTTATAATGAAAGAATGAAGCTTGTCAGCAGGAGCGTAGTTAAGATATCGGAAAGAGGGGGTTGTACAACAAATTTTTAAAACATGATAAAAACACATTAAAAAGGGAAAGGAAAGGGTCAAAAAAGTGCAAAACATCAATATTTGCGTTAAATATCCCATTTCCGTTTTCTTGTTGTTTAGTTTGCCAGTTTCCAGGGTTTCTATCAACCTTGGGTAGGTCCGTCCGGCACGCCATGGTTTTCTAAGAATACCTATCTACCATTTCCGTTTTCTAAGAATACCTATCAAAAACAAGTCTCACCTATGGTTGGCAGCCTTTCGGATTTTGGTGGGGTATTGGGTATACCCAACCCCTGAAATTTGGGAGGGGGTGTCCCAAAAAAAATTTTGGGGTATACCTCAAATACCTCATTTTTAGCGTTTTAGTACTGGGACCCCTCAAATGTTAGGGGGTGTCCGCATACATGGGCAAGTTGGTCCGGAGTGGGGGGGGGGGGGGGGGTTAAACCCCGAATTCAGGGGTGGGGTTAAAATCCGAGAAACGCAAAATACCCATATCGTTTTTTTTCTAGAGTGCATTTTACCCATATCGTTTTTCAATTTTGAAGGAAAAATAGGTAAAAAACGCTAATTTTAGGTCAAAAAGCCCTTTTTATTGCATTTTTGAGCTTTTTAATGCTTAAAACATTCATTAACTTAAGTTTGGAGGCAGTTAGAAGTTATTTTAAAGACATTTTTTTCTTCATTTTTCCAAAATTGGGGGGGGGGGGGAGGGGTAACTTTTCTCCCCCCACTTCTAATGAGGGTTTGGATCCCCCTATTCAGAATTTGGGGGGGAGGTTAACCCCCAAACCCCCCCGTGCCCATGTATGGGTGTCCGTGGTATCACCAAACCAGTTCTGAAGGGATGTCGGCAGTTTCGAGATTTTGGGGGGTATAACCCCCAACCCCCCCCCCTGCCCACTTATGGTCTCACCGGTGCGTGGTCGTTGCTGGCCGACACGTCGAAGCACATGTTCCTCTTCCTCGGTCGTATATCCTTATGCCAGGTGAAGACGAAACTCTGCTCCCCGCCGTGGCTCGGGTCGTCTTTTAAACAAGGTTCCAGCTGGAAGCGCTCGTTCTGGCCGCGGAACCGCGTGTCCACGCACTGGCCGCGCGCGGCGTGGCTCCGTATTTCCCCCGCGGCGGCGTCCGGGGGTTCCACCGGCGGATACTTGAGGACCAGGTCCCACGCCACCGACTCCATGAACCATTTGAACGGGCGGCAGTGAAGGCGCTCCCGCAGCGCTTTTTGCTTGGAAATGTCCCCGGTGTCGATGCTGCGGTAGCGCGGACGCCGGTTGTAGATGTGTTCCTGGAACATATAAATGTGTATTATCATTCAATATTATTATCAATATTATTACCGTTCAATCACTATTATTATTATCGTTATTACAGCAAAATGAGTCAGAGTCTGTGTCACAGTTATAAATTACACGCGACGCGACAGTGACTATTACTCTAGTTTATAGCATACATGGGCAAGTTGGTCCGGAGTGGGGGGGGGAATTACACCCCAAAATAAAGGGGGGGTTAAAATCCAAGAAACGCAAAATAAAATACCCATATCGTTGTTTTTTCCGGAGTGCATTTTACCCATATCGTTTTTCGATATTGAGAAAAAAATAGGTAAAAAACGCTAATTTTATGTCAAAAAGCTCTTTTTATTGCATTTCTGAGATTTTTATTGCATTTCTGAGCTTTCTACTCTTTAAAAGATTCATTTTGACCTCAAAACTTAAGTTTGGAGGCAGTTAGAAGTCATTTTAAATACATTTCTTTCATTTTTCCAAAATCCCCCCTGGACATCTGAGTGGAAGGGGGAGGGGTTAAACCCCTCTTCTCTGAATTTGGGGGGTTAACCCCCGTCGTGCCCATGTATGGTTTATAGCTACGGTTGAGTTTGAAATCTAAAACCGCAGCGTTTTCTTGTAGTTGGATAATGTCCCCAATGAAGATGCTGCGGTAACGCGGACGGCGGCTGTAAATGTGCTCCTCAAACATAATAATAAATAGGTAAATAAATAGATAAATAGGTAAATAGATAAATAGGTAAAAATAGGTCTAAAATGGCTTAAAATACATTGAAATAGGCTAAAAACTGCAAAAAATTTGCGATGATGGCGTCATCATAGGTCAAAAATGGCGTCGTATTTTTAGGGTACTTTTTCATTTTTTGGCGGGGGGGGGGGCAATAAAACGGAGGGGGGGGGGGGCATTTCCATACCGTGCACAGGTCTGGGGTTATTTACCTTGTACTCGTCCATCCACACCTCCGCCACCCGTTTGTAGTTTCTGCCGATGAAGTCCCCGATTCCTGGGTTGGGGAAGGGGGCGAATTTGCGGTAGATGTGCCCGACGCGGGAACAGGGGGCGTCCACCATCGACCCGCCGCACTGCCAGATTTTAAACGACAACTCGTACTGCTCCCCGCCCCAAATGTCCAAACCTGAAATTTCCACACTAATTTTTAGGTAGTATAATTGATGACTGCTTTATAGTAATGGGCGGAACTGCGGAAACTCCGGAACCGGAATTGATATTTTCCAAAAATCCAGAACAGGAACCGGAGCCGGAATCAGACCTGTGCACTGCCCCCACCCGGGGTTTAATTAAACGGGGGGGAGGGCAATTCCAAAACGGTGGGGGGCACGGGTGGCATTTTTTGTGAACCGGGGAAGGGGGCAATAAAACGATGGGGCAAGCAGGGGAAAAAAAGAAAAAAAACCAAAAAAAAGAAAAAAAGAAAGGAAAAGGGAAAAAGGGACAAAAAAGCGGAAATAAGGTAAAAATAGGTCTTAAATGGCTTAAAATACCTTAAAATAGGCTAAAAACTGAAAAAAAATGGCGATGATGGAGTCGTCATGGGTGAAAAATGGAGTCAGAAATTTAGGGTCATTTTTTCATTTTTTGGCGGGGGGGGGGGGCAGATAAAACGGGGGGGGGGCATTTCCAGATCGTGCACAGGTCTGCGGAATTCTAAATTTTGCCCGGAACATCCGGAACCGGAACTGCCTATTAAACTGCGAAACCGCCGGAACACCGGAACCAAAACCGGAATTGGGATTTTTAAAAAATCCGGAACCGGAACCGGAATTTTAAATTTTGCGCAGAAAATCCGGAACCGGAACTGCCTATTAAACTGCAAATCCCCCGGAACTGCCGGGGTTGGGGAAGGAAGCGAATTTGCGGTAGATGTGCCCGACGCGGGAACAGGGGGCGTCCACCATCGACCCGCCGCACTGCCAGATTTTAAACGACAACTCGTACTGCTCCCCGCCCCAAATGTCCAAACCTGAAATTTCGGCTAATTTTTAGTTAGTTAATAATTAATGACTGTTTCAACAGACCTTTGCACTGCCCTCCCGAGTTTTTCCCAAATAGGGGGGCACGGGGGGCAACTTTTTTGAAACGAGGGGGGCATAAAACGGGAGGAGGAAAGCAGGAAAGAAAGGGAAAAAAAAAGGAAAAAAAAGGACAAAAAAGGTGGAATTTAAGTAAAAGCAGGTCTAAAATGGCTTAAAAAACATTGAAATAGGCTAAAAACTGCAAAAATTGGCGATGATGGCGTCATAATTTTTTTTTGGGTGGCGGGGCAAATCCTCCAATAAAGTGGGGGAAGGGGGCATTCATAGATGCTTTTGGTTGGGCCCGCTAGGGGGAATCCACCGCCGGGTGGAAGGCCAAAATTTTTTTTGGGGGGTGGGGGCTGACCCCCTGGCTGGCTTTCTAGGGGGGGGTCGACCCCGGGTGCCAGATTTCAAATTTAGGGGGGGGTCAGTCAGAGGTCCTATTTTTTAACAAAATTTTTTTAAGTCAATAATCTAAGTGTTTTTAGGTCTAATATTTAATTTTATGTACTAAAACCGCCTATTTAGGCCTAAAAACGTGCACAAGTCTGCTTTAACATAATAATAATA
This sequence comes from Microlaimidae sp. YZB2_3, assembly GCA_030248175.1. Classification (NCBI taxonomy): domain Eukaryota; kingdom Metazoa; phylum Nematoda; class Chromadorea; order Desmodorida; family Microlaimidae; species Microlaimidae sp. YZB2_3. The sequence goes on along the minus strand of JASAMX010030641.1, from coordinate 3,865 downwards.
ATGTGAACCCAACCAACTTTTGGATGGCAATCTCTCGGATTTAGAGGCGGGGTATACTCAACCACAAAATTTAGAAAGGGGAGGATGGTGTGCAAAGAAATTTTGTAATATACCACAACCATAAATGAAAACAGTCAACCAAGCTAGGGAGGTCTTTACTCCAGGTAAATAACAATTCAAAATCCAAGGAGGGGGGCTTAGGGGGCCCCCCGGGGCGGGGGGGGGGGGGGGGGGGGGGGGGGGGGGGGGGGGGGGGGGGGGGGGGGGGGGGGGGGGGGGGGGGGGGGGGGGGGGTCGAATCCACCTGGCTTTTTAGGGGGTCGATCCGGGGTGGAAAATTTCAAACCCAGAGGGGAGGTCATATGGGGTTCAGTGTGCAAAGCAAACTACTTTTAAAGTACTAAAAGTTTAATTACTTTTATTTTATATGATAATACTACATTTACTTAAATAAAATGCAGTATTCAAGTATAAAAAAGTGTAAAAACAGGAATTTTTCTTATTAAAACTCACGCAGTTGGAAGAAAATTTATTTAGGATAAAAGTTAAAAGTAAGTCGGTACTTTAAATTTTTTACAGGGGGTCAGATTTGAAATTCTAGAGAGGGCCAGGGGTAAAAAAGTTGAAAATTTAACGGGAAGAGGAGGGCCCTTAGATTTTGTTAGGGGGCGGCGGAATTTTGAAGCTGGTGGAGGGTAGACCGTGGATCTCACTCCACCCCTCTTCCATATATTCCCTTAACTAACTCATTTTTTTGTATTGGGACTGGGGACACCCATAGGTGGGCAGGGGGGGGGATTGGGGGGTTATACCCCCCAAAATTTTGGATTTTGCTGACACTTCCCCAAATTCGCCTCCTGGAGAAAAATTTTTAAGCGTTATAAATTTATAAAAAAACTAAAAAAAATTTTCCGCGCTTCGCGAGGAGAGTTAATTGTTAATTGATAAAATTATCTTAGTTTTTCGATTACAAATCAATTATTCCGTTCAGTAGTTAAGGTATACAGTTTAATAAAACTACTATAAACACTATTATCCTTTAATTAACGTTTTAAACGCATGTTTTAAATGTGTACGAATAAGAAACCTTAAATTTTGTAATAAGTATCATCTGGAATTAAAATTTCAAGTGTATTTTAGCGCCTTAAATTAAAAATCTTCTCCCCTGGGGGTCATTCTGCCCCCGAAATCCCCTGACAAGGGGCTCCGCCCCTTGAAACCGCTGGGGGCTCTCGCCCCCCAGACCCATACATGGGCACGGGGGGGGGGGGTTGGGGGGGTTAACCCCCCCCCCAAATTCTGAGAAGTGGGGTTTAACCCCCCCACTCAGAAGTGGGGGGGGGGAGAAAAAGTTAACCCCCCCAATTTTGGAAAAATGAAGAAAAAAATGTCTTCAAAATGACTTCTAACTGCTTCCAAACTTAAGTTTTAAGGTCAAAATGAATGTTTTAAGCAATAAAAAGCTCAAAAATGCAATAAAAAGAGCTTTTTGACCTAAAATTAGCGTTTTTTACTTATTTTTCCTTCAAAATCGAAAAACGATATGGGTAAAATGCACTCCAGAAAAAAAACGATATGGGTATTTTGCGTTTCTCGGATTTTAACCCCCCCCCCCCTAATTTGGGGTTTAACCCCCCCACTCCGGACCAACTTGCCCATGTATGCCCAGACCCCCATATCTGGGGGGCTGCCACCCCCAGACCCCCTTCAGGGTTAGTAGGGCCCCCAGACCGCCCCCCCCCCCGAAATGAAATCCTGGGCACGCCACTGCAAAAGGGGGGGTCTGTCTAACCCCAAATTTTTCCCTTTGCCGACCTAAAAGAGGTGTGTAGACCCCCCCCCACGCTACACCCATGTACATAGTTGGGCGCGGGGGGGGGTTGGGGGGGTTGGGGGTTACCCCCCCCAAAGTCTGAGACGGGGGGTTTAACCCCCCCCCCCACTCAGAAGTGGGGGGAGAAAAAGTTAACCCCCCCCCCAATTTTGGAAAAATGAAGAAAAAATGTCTTCAAAATGACTTCTAACTGCTTCCAAACTTAAGTTTTAAGGTCAAAATGAATGTTTTAAGCAATAAAAAGCTCAAAAATGCAATAAAAAGGGCTTTTTGACTTAAAATTAGCGTTTTTTACCTATTTCTCCTTCAAAATCGAAAAACGATATGGGTAAAATGCACTCCAAAAAAAACGATATGGGTATTTTGCGTTTCTCGGATTTTAACCGCCCCCAATTTGGGGTTTAACCCCCCCCACTCCGGACCAACTTGCCCATGTATGCCCAGACCCCCCCATATCTGGGGGGCTGCCGCCCCTTATATGGAATGGGCCAGACCCCCTTCAGGGTTAGTAGGGTCTCAGACCGCCCCCCCCCCTGAAATGAAATCCTGGGCACGCCACTGCAAAAGGGGGGGTCTGTCGAACCCCAAATTTTTACCGTTGCCGACCTAAAAGAGGTGTGTAGTCCCCCCCCTGGCTACACCCATGTACATAGATGGGCACGGGGGGGTTGGGGGGGGTTAACCCCCCCCCCCCAAATTCTGAGAAGGGGGGTTTAACCCCCCCCCCTACTACTCAGAAGTGGGGGGGGAAAGTTAACCCCCCCAATTTTGGAAAAATGAAGAAAAAAAATGTCTTAAAAATGTCTTCTAACTGCCTCCAAACTTAAATTTTGAGGTCAAAATGAATGTTTTAAGCAATAAAAAGCTCAAAAATGCAATAAAAAGGGCTTTTTGACCTAAAATTAGCTTTTTTTTTTACCTATTTTTCATTCAAAATCGAAAAACGATATGGGTAAAATGCACTCCAGAAAAAAAACGATATGGGTATTTTGCGTTTCTCGGATTTTTACCCCCCCCCCCCCTAATTTGGGGTTTAACCCCCCACTCCGGACCAACTTGCCCATGTATGCCCATGTATGTATATAAACTTTATTTAAATATAAGATTATGGATTAAAAAGTTTGTGATATTTGACTTTATAATCAAGACAATAATATTATTATTCTATTATTACGTAATTATTAAAAAAAACTATGATTTCTAATCTAATTATAAGAATATATAAACACATTATTAATAAAAGAATTAAAAAATAAAATTTGTAAGTTGCAATAAGGTCTTATTTCAATTTTACACAGTTTTAAAGCATTTATAAGCTTGTTTTACGTTTTTTTACGCGTTTTTAAGCCCATTTTAAGGCAGCGCGGAAATATTGGGTACACCCCCCCTCAAAATTTGGGTCTTGCCGGACAACCCCATAACATTTTCCCCCCCCCCCCCCGAAATCGGAGAGGCTACCCACCTATGGTGACACCCCAAATTTTAGTCGGGGGTCCGGAGTGCTCTCAAATTTTAAGGTTTAAAGATTTTGGGGATTAATACCTCACCCTTTAAAATTTTCGAAACTGTCGACAAGATGTATTTGGGGGGTCAGTTAGAAGAGTCCAACCATCACCACCCCTCCACTCCAAGAGCCAAAATTTCGGACCCCCCTAGAAAAAATTCAGGCCCCCCTTTCCCCCAAAGCTCGAGAGCAGTCAGGCCTGACACTCCCCTTTAGCGAGCCTGACCCCCTTCCACCCCACCCGACCAATTTACAAGTATATATATTTTTTATTTTCTGTCAAAATTTTTTAGTATATAAAATTCAATATTAGACCTAAAAACATTTAATTACTGATTTAAAAAAACTTTGTTAAAAAATCGGATCCCCCTAAATTTGAAACTCCCTAAAAAGCCATGGGGTCCGATCCGGACCCCCTGGAACCCCCCCCCCTCCTCCCAGCGGACATGACCAAAACCATCTATGTCAACATGACATCAACACCGCTTACCCCTTCTCTAAAATTTTGAGGCTAGGGGGAGTGGACC
>JASAMX010030640.1:0-17174 GCA_030248175.1 Microlaimidae sp. YZB2_3 | reverse complement strand
GAGTCGCTTTGTTCCTTGTTTGGATTTGTTCCTATTCAGGCAATACCGGCAACGTGCTGGCTTACACACACACACACACACACTCTCTTTTTTTCCTTATGCAATTATATTTAAGTAATTTCATTCAGTAATACACATTCTCTTGTGGTTATTTTTTTGGTTTAAATTATAATTCCTTACCTTTTTATAAAAATTACTAATTTTCAACGGAAAGAGCGAAAAAATATCCTTACCACTAATTAGCAGCCATATGGCAACAATAAAAATATTTAAAAAAATAAAATGAAATAAATCTTGGGTGACGTGTGAGCGCTGCGGGATACAATGTTTCAATAGACGGAATTTATCAAAATCGAAAACAGAAAAAAAGTCTTTTTTATATGGAATACTATGAAGCTACAATCACTCCAAAAATTTAATGCGAGAAAAGACTGGTCTGGGTAACCTCGTAAAATTGTATGGAACCTGGAAAAACCATTTACAATGGTGTGGTTTTGTTGTTTAAAAATAAACCATCAATCCAGAAAAATCAAGCACAAAACAAAAGTCCAAATAAAGCTAATTTCCAAAAAAAGTGGTTAAATCAGGTCTAACTAAAAAAAATTTAAACAGAAGAAAAACACACTATTTTATATGGTTCTTTCAGGTTCCATACAATTTTACGGAGTTACCCAGACTTAATTTTTGTATAGTATACTGCTTAAAATTACATTGAAATTTTGGATATGAAAATAATTGTATTCATATCATGAGGAGACCATGACGTTTCTTTTAAAATGAGTAAATTTTTTAATGTTTTATATCTTTAATAAATGACATTGAATTCAATGCATTAAAAGGCGGAAATTCTAGCAAAAGACGAAACAAAGTTTCGAAAAAAAAGCCTTATATTAAATGGAATAGTATAAAGCTACATAAGTCTAAAAACTAAATGCCAGAAAAGACTGAAACAAGTCTCTTTAAAACCTGTAAATTAATAACAGATTTTGTGAAATTTTCAGAAAAACAAAACCGAATAAAAACAATACGTGTAAAAGCTTTAGTTTGCGTTTTTTAACCATTAATAAAACTTAATTCACATAAATTTCTCTCAAAGTGGATTAACTTTTACATGAGTTAACCAGCTGTAAATACCACAGTATTAGTTAAGTCACACGTCGTCAAAACGATACAAAAAAAGTATAACGCAAGCGTCACAGTAACCATGAAAATTTCTGTCAAAATAAGTTATCGCATTGCGCATTAAATTTTGTAATTTATCATTATTTTCGTATAAAGCAAAACATACCGCCATATTAACGGCTTTTTAAAATCAAATATCAAGTTCTAAGTCCGAAAAACATTGAAAATTTCAGATTTAATATAAGGCGACTTTTTCTTTAATGTTTCTATTTATTACATAAAACAAATTAGCTGTCAATGTATTTGTTAAATTAAAAGTCGCCTTATATTAAATCTGAATTTTTCAATGTTTTTCGGACTTAAAACTTGATATTTGATTTTAAAAAGCCGTTAATATGGCGGTATGTTTTGCTTTATACAAAATAATAATTAATTAGAAAATTTATTGCGCAATGCGATTACTTATTATGACAGAATTTTTTTATGGTTACTGTGACGCTTGCGTTATACTTTTTTTGTATCGTTTTGACGACGTGTGACTTAACTAATACTGTGGTATTTACAGCTGGTTAAATCATGTAAAAGTTAATCCACTTTGAGAGAAATTTATGTGAATTAAGTTTTATTAATGGTTAAAAAACGCAAACTAAAGCTTTTACACGTATTGTTTTTATTCGGTTTTGTTTTTCTGAAAATTTCACAAAATCTGTTATTAATTTACAGGTTTTAAAGAGACTTGTTTCAGTCTTTTCTGGCATTTAGTTTTTAGACTTATGTAGCTTTATACTATTCCATTTAATATAAGGCTTTTTTTTCGAAACTTTGTTTCGTCTTTTGCTAGAATTTTGATAAACTTCACCTTTTTACAAAATATTTTTTTAAAAAATTGATTTAAATATATTTTTAAAATTAAGTTTTTTTGAAGTATTGCTGAACACGTAAAAAACTTTTTAAATTCTATTATTATTATTCATTATAGGGGCGATGCTCTAAAATTTTTTTCGCTTAAATGATCATAGCATAATTTTTAAAAGCTCCGCAGCATAATATTTGATTATAGGAATATTACTTCTCTTAATAATTGGCACGGTATGCAGTAAAACATGTCATTATTGTACTAATTACCTGAGCGCGCGCCAAATAGAATAAGCCCAACTGGGCGTGAAAATTATCAAACATGGAGCCGTCCGGCATTTTTGAAATCCTAAAAAATAAAAATCGATAAATCTCGAATAAATCGAAGGCGAATGTGTTTTTTTGACCTAAATTGTGAAAAAAAGTAGTGCGAAAAATGATCTATGTAGATTTTACAAAAAAATTAATGTATTTGATGGTGTGAAACAGACAAGAGATTTTTTTTTTTTTTGTGTGTTTTGGTAAAAAAAAAACCAAACACCAAATTTCGGAATTCAAAATTAAATGTGCTCAAAATCCATTTGTTTTGCTGGGAAATTTTTGTAAAAATGTATTAGAAAAAAACGTGTTTCATACAGATAGGAGTAGGTATGGAAATTTTATTAGCGAATTTATTTCACGATTATTATTTAAAATCACTTTTTATATTTTGAAAATGAAACGTGTGAATGAAAGAAAACGAAAATTTCGAAACTTAACTCTATCATTTTGAGATATTTTATCGAATTTTATTTTTAGGATTTTCAAAAATGTTGGAAACTTCCAGTCAGGTAGATCCGGCGGGACTGCAATATCGGCTCAATCTGTACCAAACATTTTAAACTCATTATTATTGTCTAATAATAAAAATAAAATAATAAAAAAAGGTATAGTACTTGCGTTAATAGTATGAATAGCCTCAAATAAACAAAAATGGTATTGGTAAGGTAATGTTTTTTTAATGTTTTGCATGTTTTGTGTTGTTGGTTTATTTATGTATATTATATATATATATATATATATATATATATATATATATATATATATATATATATATATATATATATATATATATATATATATATATAATATACATAAATAAACCAACAGACACAAACATGCAAAACATTAAAAAAACATATACCTTACCAATACCATTTTTTGCTTTGTTGAGGCTATTTGGTATGTATTAAGCGCATACAATACCTTTTTTATTATTTTATTTTATTATTAGACAATAGTATTAAGTTTGAAATATTTTGTACAGATTCGGTCCGGATCCGATTCAGGTCCGGCCGGATCTACCTGGGCTGGAACTCACCAACATTGGCCGTCCGGATTTTTGAAATCCTAAAAAATAAAATTCGATAAATCTCGAATAAATCGTAAGTTTGAAATTTTCGTTTTCTCTTCATTTCACACGTTTCATTTTCAAAATATAAAAATAATATATTATAATAATCGTGAAATAAATTCGCAAATAAAATTTTCATCCTCCTATTATCTATGAAACACGTTTTTTCTAATATATTTTACAAAAATTTCACAAAACTAATGGATTTCGAGCACATTTAATATTGAATTCCGAAATTTGGTGTTTGGTTTTTTTTACCAAAACACACAAGGAGTTAAGAATCTCTTGTCTGTTTAGACCATCGAATACATTAATTTTTTTGTAAAATCTACATAGATCATTTTTCGCACTACTGTTTTTCACAATTTCATTCAACAAAACACATTCGTTTTCGATTTATTCGAGATTTATCGAATTTTATTTTTTCTAGGATTTCAATCTAATCCGGAGCCTATGTTGGTGAGTTCCAGCCCGTCCGGCCGCCGGGGCTCGCCGATCGGTGGGTCTATTTGGCACGCTCCGCTCGGTAATTAGTACAATAATGACATGTTTTACTGCATACCGTGCCAATTATTAAGAGAAGTAATATTCCTATAATCAAATATTATGCTGCGGAGCTTTTTTATGCCAATTATTCTAGCAAAACACGAAACAAAAGAAGCGATAGAGTATGGGCTATAAGAAAAGGATTAAAAGGTTTTTTCGGGTTGGATTTTTTTAAAAATAATTTTAAAAATATATTATAAATATTTAAAAAAAATTTAAAAAAATTGAAATGAACTAAAAAAGAATAAAAAAAAAGTTTCGAAAAAAAGCCTTATATTAAATGGAATAGTATAAAGCTACATAAGTCTAAAAACTAAATGCCAGAAAAGACTGAAACAAGTCTCTTTAAAACCTGTAAATTAATAACAGATTTTGTGAAATTTTCAGAAAAACAAAACCGAAAAAAACAATACGTGTAAAAGCTTTAGTTTGCGTTTTTTAACCATTAATAAAACTTAATTCACATAAATTTCTCTCAAAGTGGATTAAGTTTTTACATGAGTTAACCAGCTGTAAATACCACAGTATTAGTTAAGTCACACGTCATCAAAACGATACAAAAAAGTATAACCCAAGCGTCACAGTAACCATGAAAAATTTCTGTCAAAATAAGTTATCGCATTGCGCATTAAATTTTGTAATTTATCATTATTTTCGTATAAAGCAAAACATACCGCCATATTAACGGCTTTTTAAAATCAAATATCAAGTTTTAAGTCCGAAAAACATTGAAAAATTCAGATTTAATATAAGGCGACTTTTAATTTAACAAATACATTGACAGCTAATTTGTTTTATGTAATAAATAGAAACATTAAAGAAAAAGTCGCCTTATATTAAATCTGAATTTTTCAATGTTTTTCGGACTTAAAACTTGATATTTGATTTTAAAAAGCCGTTAATATGGCGGTATGTTTTGCTTTATACGAAAATAATGATAAATTACAAAATTTAATGCGCAATGCGATAACTTATTTTGACAGAAATTTTTCATGGTTACTGTGACGCTTGGGTTATACTTTTTTGTATCGTTTTGATGACGTGTGACTTAACTAATACTGTGGTATTTACAGCTGGTTAACTCATGTAAAAACTTAATCCACTTTGAGAGAAATTTATGTGAATTAAGTTTTATTAATGGTTAAAAAACGCAAACTAAAGCTTTTACACGTATTGTTTTTTTTCGGTTTTGTTTTTCTGAAAATTTCACAAAATCTGTTATTAATTTACAGGTTTTAAAGAGACTTGTTTCAGTCTTTTCTGGCATTTAGTTTTTAGACTTATGTAGCTTTATACTATTCCATTTAATATAAGGCTTTTTTTTTCGAAACTTTGTTTCGTCTTTTGCTAGAATTTCCGCCTTTTAATGCATTGAATTCAATGTCATTTATTAAAGATATAAAACATTAAAAAATTTACTCATTTTAAAAGAAACGTCATGGTCTCCTCATGATATGAATACAATTATTTTCATATCCAAAACTTCAATGTAATTTTAAGCAGTATACTATACAAAAATTAAGTCTGGGTAACTCCGTAAAATTGTATGGAACCTGAAAGAACCATATAAAATAGTGTGTTTTTCTTTTGTTTAAATTTTTTTAGTTAGACCTAATTTAACCACTTTTTTGGAAATTAACTTTATTTGGACTTTTGTTTTGTGCTTGATTTTTCTGGATTGATGGTTTATTTTTAAACAACAAAACCACACCATTGTAAATAGTTTTTTCAGGTTCCATACAATTTTACGAGGTTACCCAGACCAGTCTTTTCTCGCATTAAATTTTTGGAGTGATTGTAGCTTCATAGTATTCCATATAAAAAAGAGTTTTTTCTGTTTCGATTTTGATAAATTTCGTCTATTGAAACATTGTATCCCGCAGCGCTCACACGTCACCCAAGATTTATTTCATTTTATTTTTTTAAATATTTTTATTGTTGCCATATGGCTGCTAATTAGTGGTAAGGATATTTTTTCGCTCTTCCCGTTGAAAATTAGTAATTTTTATAAAAAGGTAAGGAATTATAATTTAAACCAAAAAAATAACCACAAGAGAATGTGTATTACTGAATGAAGTTACTTAATATGTAATTCAGTAAGGAAAAAAAGTGTCACACAAGTACCCCAGTACCTAATGCGTAACTTAGAAAAAAACTGGTCGTTTTTCACATGAACAGAGGTTTAACTACAGGCAATAGAGCATATTCGAGAATAAAATTCAGGTGAGGGGGCAATTTAGCATCTACGTGCAAAAAATCAGCTCCAAATATTTACCACAGGAAAAAATTTTTGGGGGACCCCAAAAAAAAACAAAACAAAAAAAGTTAAGCAAATTAAGCTTATTAGTACGAAATTCAGGTATTTTTAACAAAAGTTTTTAGGTTTTTAATATCAGAAAAATATGGGTAATATTTTAGTTATGTAAAATGTTTAGATTTTTAATTGGCTAAAAAACTATTAAAGGTTTTGTGATTTTCGATGACGCCATCAACAATGGTTAACCGCGCAGTGACTTAACCCATTTAATATAAGGGAAAGAGCGCTCCGCGCTCTTCCCTGATTCGTCAATTATTAATGAAATTAGATTATCATAAAATTTAACTTCTTTAGATTAAGAAGTTTAGAGCTTTAGGGAATGACAGTTGTAATTATCAGTCGTATTTGTCACCAACATCGTATAAAATTTATTTACATATTAATATCAAGACAAAAACATTTCATTATCTAAGAGACAATTTCGGGAGCATTAAACAAGCTTACCGCAATTCGAAAGTTATGGCTGAATCTTTTAAAAACAGTATTAAACATCTCGATTTCCGAGGACTGGTTTAAATATTATTAAAAGCGCAAGTTTTCGAATAAATTTATTTCGAACACAGATCAAATTTTGCTGGATTTCGTGAAAATCTTACTTTCTACAAAAAAGCTTTTAATGGTTAATTTTATGTGTATAGAATATCTCGTCGAAAAAAGTTACAAGGTTTTAAAGGACAGAATATAATTTTCAGCAAAAATAATAAAAATCAAAGATACAAATTTTTACTCTTCACCGATCTTCTTAATGAATTTGTTGTTAAGACAGTTTTTAGTATAAAAAAAACCTGCGATTCTTTCTATTTGAATTGGAAACGCTAAAAATTAATAAATTGGTTTTTAATTGGGGCACTCTTTAGTTTGGCGAGTCGAAACTATGGCTATCAAATCAAGTCATCTATTAAGGTCTGACGTGTATGCCCTAATTGAGGCGCGTTATGGCTAGTATTGGGGTGGGGCGTGCTCTTATTAAAGAGATAGGCGCTAATTGTGCCGCGCAAACAGCGTATCATAATTAGGAGGGTCCTATGCAGGGGCGCAGCTAGAATTTCGGAAAGGGGGGGGGGTTGCATTCCATAGAAATTTTTCGAAATGGGGGTTGTAGGGGGTTGCACTCCAAATTTTCAAAATACCGTAAAAAAGACATTAAAAAAAGGTAAAAATTTTTGCGCTTCGCCCTAAGTTATTCATTTTGCTGTTATTTACATTGTTTTTTTTTAAATTAAACTTGAAAAATTTTAGGTTAAAAAGTATAACATTAAATATCGTGCGACAGCATAAAAAAATTTTCAAAAATTGTCTTTGAAATTCATTAGAAACACCACTTAAAAGTTGTAAAAAAGTATATAAATGTCGCGCGCTGAGCGAAACGAAGCGCGAGAAATTTTTTAAAAATTGTTCTCTTAGGAACCTCAAATTTTTACCTCCGCCAACCCAAAAGCGGGGGGGGGGGGTACAACCCCTATAATCCCCCTGGCTACGCCCTTGGTCCTATGTAATATTTTACAATTTTTATGTTTTGTTTTATTATACTAGCGTTGAAAAATGCTTTAAGAATAGAGCAGGAAAAAGGGGCGATTTTTCCCTGGGCGTATGTTTAGACAGAAAAGATGTGGACTAGTCTGAGATGGACATTATGTGGACTATAGAAAATTTGCATTTGGTTTGGCCAGCTGCTCACTAAATAAAAATTTCTACCATACGATAATGATTTGTTTATGCATTGATCTAATCACACAGCACTGTTGCATTTTTTTTAGTTTGATGAAATGTTAATTGAAAAATCATACTCACACACAGCAATCTTTGACAAGCGCGAAATCGCCACTTTTTCAATTAGAAGGTTATATTTGTATGTGTAAGAAACAACTAAATTTTAAAAAGTGGCGATTTTGCACTTGTAAAAGATTGCTGTGAGTATGATTTTTTCAATTGACATTTCATTAAACTAAAAAAAATGCAAGTGCTGTGTGATTAGATCAATGTATAAACAAATCATTATCATATGGTAGAAATTTTTATTTAGTGAGCAGCTGACCAAACCAAATGCAAATTTCCTATAGTGCACATAATCTCCATCTCAGATTAGTCCACATCTTTTCTGTCTAAACATACGCCCGGGGAAAAATCGCCCCGTTTTCCTGCTCTATTCTTAGAGCATTTTTCAAGGCTAGTCTACCACTTTTTTGAATTCAATTAAAAAATAGCCTAATAAACTATAGTTTTAGCTGCGCAATGGCATAAAAAATATGTTTATAATCATTCTGTTGCCGAGATGTACTTTTTAAATAAATAATAATAAGATGATGAATTTAAATTACAAAATTTACCCCCGTTGTTTAATTATAGTTAGTGCGGTGCAGTGGCGCTCCAGACAAAGTTTACCTACGTTCTCTAAATACAGTTGGCGCGATGCCGTGCGCCAATGATTGCAATTATAATTTTTGAAGTAAAAATAATAATAAGATGATGAACATGAATTACAAAATTTACTCACGTTCTCCAAGTATAGTTGGCGCGGTTCCGTGGGTTAAATTACAGTGTGGCACCCCCGCCCTACCGATGATTCGAATTTTTTTAAATATAAATAATAATAAGAAAAAGATGATAAACATGAATTACAAAATTTACCAGAAGCTCTAGTTATAGTTGTCGCGGTGCCGTGGGGCAAAATCGCAGTGGGCGCTCCCGCGCCACCGATGATTGCAATTATTTTTTTGGAATAAAAAACTAGAAGATGATAAACATAAATTCCAAATTTTATCCAGATTCTCTGATTATAGTTGGTGTGGTACCGCAGGGTTAAATCGTCACGTGAACGATGAAAAAATATTGATTTTAAGATAATGAGCCTTAGAATTAAAATAATAAATAGAAGAAGATGAACATAAATTACTAAAAATTTTCGCAACGTTCTCTAATTATAGTGTGCTGCGGTGCTGTGGGACTAAACCGGCGCGTGACGCTCCCGCGCCACTGACACAATAATTATTTTTTAATAAAACTTTGAATTAATTTTTTTTAAATAAAACTTTGAATTAAATTTGTCATCAGTACTTTGTTTTCGCCGTTTTCCGCGCGGTTGAAGCAGATGGCGCTGGGAACTGGTTCGGTTTCTGCCACTAATTCACACCGGTCTGCTTTTTTAGTGCAATTTCTATGACGGGCTGTTCGTTGTCTGCTCTGTACAATCTTTATTGTTGCCAAAAGGCTGTTATTGTGCGGTTGGGAGTTTTTATTTGTCAATTTTTTCAATTTATTATTTTGATCAATAAATCGATAACAAGGACCTAAATGAAAAAAAGTGGCTCCTAAGAAAGTTGCGTAATTCTTTCTTCTTTCCAATGAGTCCATTTTTATTTGTGATCAATCAGTAACGAAGGAGGAATGTCGATTTTAAAAATTGAGCGTTAGAATAATAATAAGAAGAAGAATGAAATGAACATGAATATCAAAATTTACCCACGTTCTCTAATTATGGTTGGCGCGGCGCCACAGGGCTAAATCGCCCCGTGGCGCTCCCGCGCCACCCATAATCTCTCTCCATATAGAATGGAAGTTGCTGTACTTCATGTGTTATCATTTTTATAAAATAATAACACAATAAAAATTCACTTTTAATATGGGCCAATGCAGCTCAGCAGCCCCAAGAAAATTTTGTTCGAAGATTTAAGGAAAGAGTTAGTTATGATAATTACAATAATTGAAACGACTAAAATAAATAGTTTAATTGCTTCGAAAGCAGAAGATGCGTATTTCCAAAGCAGAAGGTGCGTATTTCTTTGCAATATTATTATGTGCATAGGTGAAAAAATTTGTAAATTTTTAGTTTTCAAATACTAGTAAAATAAAAACAATCAAACATACTGTTTGAGCGAAAAAGACGACTGTGGTAAAGTAAAATAAAATAACACAAAAGATTTAATGCTTTATTATTCTGGAAAGGGCATAGTTACTTTTAAAATACTATTTTTTAAATTACACGATGCATAAGATTTATCCACATCGACTACTGCTGGTAATCCAATATTTACAATTGAATTAGATTTTTCAACAACAACTGAAAGTCGGTCTTCTCCTAGATTAACATTTACATTGTCTATATCAATAATTTCAGAGGGGAGTTTGCATCCAAAAACCAATCCCCAACAATTGTTGGAAATTTGTTTTGACAAAATTTCATACTCTCCGTCACCATTCGATTTTAAAGTGTGGTTTTCAAGCGAGTCCCCACCAGCAACAACGCATGCCACCGATTTCACACTCTGTTCTGTTTTCGAGACGGCAACAGGAATAGAGTCATTCTTTTCATTCACGTTAGTTTGTTTTGCTTCATTTGGATGAATTTCTGTTATTAAAGGACCGGCTGAACGCTTCTTTATGTTTTGTCCCTGAATATTCCCTATCGCTTTTCTATTTTTCAACACCGTCCAGTCGTTTTTGTTCAATTTAATCTGCTGATGTTTCGTCTGAACGGCCTGAATAGCAACGAGGATAAGAAATGTCTGAAAGAGTTCGCTGTCCTTTATTTTTTCTTTGTAGTATGATCGGTTTATAATTACATCGACCACCGTACATGAGTTTCTGGATTTGTCCAATTCTACTCTAGGCTCTCCTACACTAAGTGGAATACGGTAGGACCCCGGATCGTCTGTTTCAATCAACCGAGCCAAATCTTCCTAAATTTTATTTCTAAACATTAAAAAAATACAAATTCAAGGTGTACGTTTAAATTTTATTAGATAAACTAGCGACCGTTAAAAATTCAGATTGTTTGGTTAGCGATACTTTGCAATACAACCAATTTAAAGGTTAGCAAGTTTTTAATAATTTTTAATATTTTACAGAATTAGCAAAATTATTATGGGCCAATTACAACAGGTTGACCTCGAAAACATGCAATTATAAATCGAATATTTAACAACAAAACAATAAAAAATTTTGCTCAAAAACTGTTTACTAGTTATTGAAAATTAGTTTGTTTAAAGTTTTTTTTATGAAATTAATCATTTTATTAAAAAAGTTACAATTTTTTAACGTCTGAAGTTGACTAATTTTTGTATATTTTTTTGTGCTGGCGGGATTTAAAAAAATCACGCTGTAGTTATCGTATTTAAAAAAACCCGTCATAACCGTACAATTTTAATTGCCTTTCTGTGTCTCCAATACATTATTACCACTTGCGAGGTCAGCCAGATTTAAATTAGGTTTACCTATAATTATCTGTAATCAAGAATACAACGCAAGAAACTGTCCAACAGTACTCTAAATTTGCGTAAAATTTAGCTATAAAAGTTGCTCATTCGTGACTTTGTTCGACTTTTCTGGCAAACACCCGACACTTTAATTTAGTTAGCACGCCGATTTTTAACAATGTTAATTTTCATGCAGTACAGACTGCGACTTTTTTGCATTCAATACAGTTTTTGGTCACTGCGATTATTTTTGGCACTGCGAGGCTGGTTACACAATAAAAAAATTAAGATAATTTTAGCGAAAATTTTATTTTAAATGTGTAAAAATAGTTTGTTTGACGTAAAATATTTAAATTTTTTGATTTTAATGAAATAAGTCGACTATCGCGAATGTTTTAAAATTAAATAAAATAAGTTCCCAAGTGCTAGACTTCATTGAAAATGACTACCAACGTCTGTTTTTTCTGTTGTGTAGTCAGCTTCGCAGTGCAAAAATAATCGCAGTGCGAATAAAGCAGAATTAAATTCAAAGAAAGTAGTTTTCATTGCAAGAACACTGTGGTAACTATAGCTGTGCTGGAAAACCAGTATAAAATGACTGACAGATTTTATGTAAGAGTCGCAAATGGCGCTTCTACGAATTTTTTGCCAAATTTAATTCAAACATTAAGTGCAGTCGGACAATTTCTTGTATTATATTCTTATTAAATGATTTGTGCATGTTTTTGAAAGTTTGAAAGTTTATTAATTATTGTTGTACAGATTACATAAAAGTAACACAAAAGTACAACATTGTATCACAAAGAAACATTAAAAATAATACAAAAGAACAAAAATTACTTAATTAACGCAAACGTACTAGTTTAGGGTTTTTGGTATACATATATAGCTATGAAGGAAAATTTTTCATGGTTTAAAAATTTATATTTGCAAGTTTCTTTTAATGTTTCAGCATTTACGACATAGTTTGGTAACGTGTTCCATTTGGATACCACCCTATTGCAAAAAAATACTTATTTAAGTCTAAATTACTTCTTTTTTCTTTCAATTTCTGATTGTGACCCCGTGTTCGTGTTACTATGGAATGTTCTTGAGAACTTGAGATTCTTTGCTCTGGAGTGGACATAAGATCGCTCTTTACTTCGTTGAAATTTTATTTTGACCAATCTTGGAAAATTGGGATTTTGTTTTCCCATTCGAAAAACTTCGACTACATTGGGCGGGTGTTCGTTGGTGGAAAAAGAGACGGTTACGACTGCTTGAATGTTAGGTAGTTTTTCTGTTTTCAGGCTCAGCATAGATGAACAAGGGGGGTAGGGTGGGTAGGTAGGGTCCACCCCCTAGCCTCGAAATTTTGTCTTCCCCCCTTAAAAAAAATCCAGGGGGCCCCCGCCCTCCCCTCCCCAATTTTCGAATTTTTTACCCCTGAACCCTTTCTAGATTTTAAAATCTGACCACTCCCTTACTCTCGAGAAAATTATAAATACTTTTTTATACTAAATTTTCTTCCAAAAACGTGAATTTTTAACACAAATTCATGTTTTTATACCCTTTTTAAACCTCAGTATCGCTACTTATTCAATAAAATGTAGTATTATCTTATAAAAAGCTATTATTAAACCTTTAATGGTTTAAAAATATTTTGCCTCGGAAATTGGACCCCACCTACCTGACCCCCCTCTAGGTTTCAAAATCTTCCACCCCGGGTCGACCCCCCCCTAGAAAGCTAGGGGGGGGGGGTTCGACCCCCCTAGATTTTGAAATGTCATTTACCCGGGGTAAACAACCCCCCTTAGCTTTTTGACCGTGTTCATCTATGAGGCTCAGGCTCTGGAAAACCTTTTAACACTAAAAATTTAGCGTTTTTGTTACGAGCGATTTGCTCTCTTACTTCGTTTTCTATATTTAACGATGGAAGCGAACTCTGCTTTTTTGTATCGGACGAAGGCGTGTTAAGCCGTTCGAGCTTGTTCAATCGATCTTCTGTATCAGATTTTGATACTGATAGTTCTTGGGCTAGGGTTGACAGCGTATCGTAGCAGGAACCACATGAAATTCGAAGTTTCGCCTTTTTGAACTCCGCCGGCGTCCAGCCTGTGCATTTTATGTGAAATTCGTTGTTGCAAATTCCACAACTTCCTGTGTTTGTTTTGTACAAACAAATGGCGCATGTCGCGGTCTCCACTTATGATAAGGAAGAAAACTAGTTTGCAAATGAAAAATGGCTCCCGTTATTAATAACGTGTTTTGCACCAAGTTTCAAGATTTTGTAAAATTTGGAAAGGGTTTATGTTTATATATTTTATTTGTTTTATATGGAAATTTACAATAAGATCGACACAGTTCAATAAAAAAAAGTGGATTAGGAATCAAACTTTTGTTAAGAAAACGTATAAAACGGCGTCCACAATAATAAAAGTGGTAAAAAGTTTATATTTTCTCAAAGGCGATGATTCACACAGCCGCCGTCTTCTTTGCGTAATACAGCGCCAGAATTAACTTTTTATTTATTTTAACTTTTTATTTATAGAAACAAAAGTTTTGAGTTGAACTGCTTTTTGAACATCAAACTGGCTTGCGTGAAGCTATTTATTTTTATTTTTTTTGTAAAATCCAACTCATTTGAAAGATAGTAATTATGTGGGAACAACAGAAAGAAATTACTGATGTCTCTGACCTCTCTAACTTCGCAATAAAACTACAGCATTTAAACTCTCCCCGCCAAACAACTTTGCACGAAGAATTTTGTCGGAATTATTTAAAAAAATAATTTAGTATTATTAAAAAATCTATTTAAAAAATTTATTCTTTAGTAATATTAATATTTATAAAAAAAAACCCAGAGTTCTTTACGAGTGGATTTGATTAATTTTAGGTAGGAAACAATTTTTCGGAAGACCTAAGCTTTCTTCCCTTAAGAAGGAAACCGTGAACACGTAACCATAGATGTTTTTGGTTAGGTCCACTGGGGGGGTCCACCCCTGGGTGGAAGGCCAAATTTTTTAAGAGGGGGTCCAAGGGGGTCCGGACCCTCCTGGCTTTTTTTTGGGGGGGGGGGTCGACCACGGGTACGAGATTTTGAAATTAAGGGGGGGTTCAGGGGGGTCTGATTTTTTAACAAAGCTTTTAAATCAAAAATTTTAGTGTTTTTAGGTCTAATATTAATTTTTACATACTAAAACAGCCTATTTAGGCCTAAAAACACTGTTTTTAACAAAAAAAAACCTGTTTTTAACAGTAAATAAAAAATTATACTTGTAAATTGGTCAGGAGGGAGGAAGGGGGTCAGCCTCGCTAGGAGGGAGGGGGGGGGTCAGGACGGGCCGCTCTTGAGCTTTGGGGGGGAAGAGGGGGCCTGGATTTTTTCTAGGGGGGGGGTCCGAAATTTTGGCTCAAGGAGGGTTGGACCAATCTGTCCCCCCACCAAAAACATCTATGCACGTAACCCCTTAAATGACCATGCTATTACATTGATTATAAATTTCCAAAAAATGACGTACACTGAGAAGAACTGTTTAATTAGATAACTTTCACGAACTAGCGAAAAAGCTATTCTGTCATGGGTTAGATGTGGGAAATATTTTATAGAAATTATTTGTCGATGTACAGCATATTTTGCAAACATTGCAATTTCCGTTGGATAACATTAAATGTATATTACAAAGACAATTAAACTTTATACCTCGTTTAAATTTTGAGCTGGAGGTGGAAGTTCGTCACAGGAACAGAAATTTAAAAAAACTTTTCCAAATGAGGAATCATTTAGTTTAAATTTAACGCAGAAACAGGGTTCCGGATTTACAGCCCAAATCTCGTCTTCGTTATTTTTTCCAATAATATTTAATTTTTCCATAAAAATTTGTCTGAAAAAAATTTGCTGTAGAATAAATACCTAATAAATAAATACTATTTCACTTTGAGTTTTGGAGCAAAGTAACAATTATCTAAAAAAATTTGCATTTTTTTATACTAATTTACCTTATTAAAAAAGGCGCAGCCCTCCCAATAATAGAATTATTTGAAACTGAAACTTATTTTTCACCGATGAATTAAATTATAAAAAAATGTCAGCTTTCCAGAAGTACGGTAAGCTCCCTAATTTAATAAATAAAATTTGATAAAAACTCGCCCAAATTTTGCAGTTTAAAAATCGACAAAAAGTTAGTAAAAACCTATTTTTTACAAATAAAATTTAAAAAACATAATTATTGTATTTTTTAAAAAATTGGGACACCATATTTATTATAAGAAACTTTTACATTATTACAAACGTTGATTCTCACAAAAACAAAAAAACAGTGTAATTTATGTTTTTGATGATAAGGATCATTATGGTGTATTTTTTGTGATTTTAGGAATAAAAGTTCCCATTATAGTGCAATGCAAATTTGGTGTAAAAAAAACGAATTTTTCTGTGCTTTTGGGAGATTTCAGAACTACAATATCTAAAAGAGTTTCTATCAGATAAGACACAATAAAATATTCCTTAAAGCTTAGAACACCACAGCGAATATTATATTTGGGGCTTGGGGGTATAAATAGCTATAGGAATGAATATATTTAGATCAGTGGCGTGCCCACTGCCTCAGTGGGGCGGGGGGGCGGCCGCTCCCCCCCCCCCCCACCGAAATCCGGCGAAGCCGGATTTTTTCGTGAGGGTGGACCCTTACGTTTTTTGAATTTCGGGAGAGAAAAAAATTTTTTTCTTTAATATCAATACAGAAACTTTCCTAATGCCTTCCAAAAGCATATTAATAGTCAAAAAATCAAATTTTCCCTACTTTGCGGGTAGTTTAAATTGACAGTTTATCTTAGTTTTTCGATTTAAAATCAATTATGCCGTTCAATAATTAAGGCAAACATGTTAAATAAATCTACTATAAACACTATTAAGCTTTTATTAACGTTTTAAACACATGTTTTATATGTATTGAAATTTAAAAAACCTTAAATTTTCTAATACGTATCGTCTGGAATTAAAATTTCTACTGTATTTTAGCTCCTTAAATTAAAAATTTTCTCCCCCGGGGGCAATTCTGTCCCCCGGACCCCCCTGACAAGGGGTTCTGCCCATAGGTGAGCACGGTCGGGGAAGCTAGGGGGGGTTACCCGGGGTAAATCGAATTTTAAATTCTAGGAGGGGGGTCCGGACCCCCCTAGCTTTTTAGGGGGGTCGACCCGGGGTGCGAAATTTTGAAATCTAGAGGGGGGTCAGGTGGGGTCCCGTGTCCAAAGCAAAACAGTTTTAAACCATAATAACTTTAATAGTTGTTCTTTTTATAGGATAATACTACATTTTATTGAATAAAAAGCCATATTCATGTATAAAAGGGTTTAAAATCATGAATATGTGATGAAAATTCACGTTTTTGGAAGAAAATTTACTATAAAAAAAGTACCTAAAATTTTCTCGAGGGGGGAAGGGGGGGTCAGATTTCAAATTCTAGAAGGGGGTCAGGGGTAAAAAATTCGGAAATTTGGGGGGAGGGGGGGCCCTTTAGATTTTCGTCTAGGGGGTCCCAAAATTTCAAAGCTAGGGGAGGTGGACCCCACCCTGCCTCCCCCCTTTCTCATCTATGGTTCTGCCCCTTGACCTCGCTGAAGGGCTATCGCCCCTCAGACACATTTCTGAGGGGTTGCCGCCTCCCAGACCCCTCTTCAGGGTTAGTATTTATCTCCCACCCAGACCGTTCCGACTATAGGTGTTTTTTTTTGGGGGGGGAGCAGAGGGGTCCACCCCCTAGAACTA
>JASAMX010030639.1:27500-33087 GCA_030248175.1 Microlaimidae sp. YZB2_3 | reverse complement strand
AATTCGTCAAATGCAACCATAAACGACTCGCTATCCGTCACGGTTAGAATAAAAGGGGTATCATTTTTATTAAACCTCTTCAGGTTTAAATAAATGCTAAAGGGGTGTGTGGTTGTATTGAATGTTAAATTTATGCCTTTCCTACTCCTGCAACTTTTTTGAAATGTTAATAAATATCTAAAATGTTTACCTTAGCCTAAGCGAAGCCCAAAATCAAAGCCTAAACGAATTTTTTCTTAAAGGTTCCAAGTTTCTTATTGCTCGTGGCTCCAAGTTCCCGAAAATTTCCAATGGCTCCAAGTTCTTTGCTTGTGGCTTCAACGAGCCCGTACCGAAAAAATCATCCTATTTGTTGAACAAAAAAAAATTCATTCATAATAAAGACAGGAAAAAATTTCCTTATTTTCTTTTGAGGTTACTGCTGTATTGAAAAGAATGAAATAAATTGTACCATGAAAATTGCCTATTCTTTATACTATATCTTACCACCATTGCCTAAATGTGCAATCCTCTCTAAATGATATTTGCGTTTTTTCATTGCACTGGTTGAAAAAAAAATTTTAATTCCCGATAGTCTTACCTTTTCAAAAAAATAATTTATTTAAATCGTAAAGATTTGCGGATAAATTACCTGTAAAAGGTCAAAAATATTAAAAATGATAAAAATATAAATAAATAAATAAATAAAATGATAAAAAAAATACAATACGAACCCTAAACTTTCTTTTTAGAATTAAAAAAGTTTTACATCTAAATTTGCAACATTTGCAGCATTTTGGAGATTCGAATCACAAAACCACAAAAAATGGATGCGGTTTTTTAAGGATGACCAATATAGGTTTCTTCGTTGAGTGTTGAATTTTTGTTATAATGTTGAATAATGTTGAATAATGAATTAATTTGTGAGTTTTAACCGAATGAAAAAAAAAATTTAGAAAAGCTGAGAACACAAAAATGATTAAAATCATTTTTCCGATAAAAAATAGCTAATCACAAACCAGATTATTTGAGAACTGCATTTTTAAATTTCAACAAGTTTAAGTTTTTATTAGAAGTGCTGAAAACAAAGAAAATTAAAAAAGTCACAATCCATTTAATTAAAGAAGAACCATCCATCCGTTTAAGAGAAGAACCCAACTTTAAATTGAAATATAAAAATTAATAAAATTAATTGTTATATTAATTTACAATCCTGGCTGGATGCAACCAGGTGCCCCACCGAATTGTCCACCTGGACTGGAATATTTGAGCAAATTGACCAGTTACTGGTGAAACAAAAAGTTGAATTATTTTGTAATGTTGGACTTTATAAGTTACCACGAATTTTTAACGGAAAAAGATCCGCTCACTATAATTTTTACGAATTTTTTATTTTTTACAGGCCTATTAAATGAAAATCCTGTCTTTCGATAGAATTTCTCCAATAAAACTCCTATTTCACGATACATAGGTATAGGTTTACATGAGCAAGAACTTATATTATTTTAAGAAATGAATAAGCATAATTATATAAAAATTCAAAACAATAGTTTTTACGTCCAAATTTTACTTATTTTAAATTCAACGCGATGGGGAGAGAAAAAAATTTATGGTTACTTTATTTTTTTTTAAAAAACTCGATAATTCAGAAAAAAACCATAATTAAAAAAAAGCAAATAAAAAATTCTTGAATTAGCTTTTTAAATAAACACCATCCGTATACTTGAGTATAACTCTTTCCAAACTTTCATTTAAATGTGTACTAATTAAATTTTTTGATTTGCATTTTAATTTTATGACGGAGACACTAAAAAATAGCAAACTAAACCGTCTCACTGAAAGAGCTTTTACATGAAATCGGCCGTGTTGACCATCGACCGCGTGCGTTAGACCGTTTTTTTTAAATTCCCATACAAAATTGCGATTTTTACCGATTTTTGACTATAGCCTTAGAAGGATTTTTAAAGGCACATATTTAAACTTTGAACTTGTCCCCAGTTTTTTTTATTTCAATTCAAAGTTCATCGCAAAGCCATGGACATCCCAGTATGAACAGAAAACTACCCTACTTGTATAAACATTGAAAAATCAATTTTAAAATTCTATTTAATGCAGTAACTGAAATTTTACATAAAATATATGTTACTGATGATCTTGTATATGAATATCACCATGAAAATTTACGCTGAATAGCCGTTCTTGGAATATTAAAAGATAAGTCCAAAATCTTTCATACAAAATTGGATTTTTAGCGATTTTAAGCATTGTTTTTAAAAAGACTTTTTGTAAAATATATATTTTTTCACACCTGTGCACGAACTGGAAATGCCCCCCCGTTTTATTGGAGGATTTGTCCCCCCTCTCCCCGTTTTATTGCCCCCCCCCACCAAAAAATGAAAAAAAATATCCTGAAATTATGACGCCATTTTTTACCTATGATGACGCCATCATCGCTATTTTTTGCAGTTTTTTTGCCTATTACAATGTTTTTTAAGCCATTTAGACCTATTTTTACCTTATTTTTGCTTTTTTTCCTATTTTTCCTCTTTCCAGTTTTTTTCTCTTTTTTTTCTTTTTTTTTTTCTTTTTTTTCTTTCTCCCCGGCTTGCCTCCCCGCGTGTTATTGCCCCCCCCCTTTCAAAAAAGTTGCCCCACGTGCCCCCCCCATTTTGGAATTGTTCCCCCTCCAATAAAACTCCGGGGGTAGGGCAGTGCACAGGTCTATATTTTAAAGCACACATTTAAACTATGAACTTGTTCACAGTTTTTTTATTTCAGTTCAAAATTTATTACTAAGCCATGGTGGACCTTTTAGCAAGGACAAGAAACTAACTATTCTTTTTATATACACATTAAAAATTGAACTTTAACATTTTGCTGGCAGTAATAAAAGCCTTTAAGTAGGGAGTCCTTTAGGGCTGTCTTGTTGATGATTAAAATTGAAATTGCCAATTTGTTACATGACGTTTTAAGACAAAAATAAGTAGTAAAAATAGCTTATTCTACGTTTCAACCTGATAAAACACAGAGCTTTGTCAGGAAATCTAAAAAGTATATAATGTTATGAATTAAAAAACACACTAAAACACGAGAAAAAAAGATTAAAATATATAAAAAGTATAAGTTTAAAAAACGCGCGTCACAATTTGAATTTTTGCAATAAAACTTTAGATATCCGGTACAAATTTACATATTTCGGTACTATGAATATTTACAAAATCGTTATTGTCCTTATCAGCTGATAAAAGTAAGCTTTTTTAAAACGAAGAGCAAAATAAATAATTATCACGGGCCAAAAACTCCGTAAAACTAAAATTATGTCCAGTATTTCTCGAATGTAAAGAAAGCGATGAAAGTGAGAAGTCCGTTGCACTGTTTTTTGCTGCTCTTACGTGCTCTGAAAGACGTTGTGAAAAGGTACGTGTTGAAAATCCAATGTAAAATGCACTACAAATGTCGCAAGAAATCAAATATACTACAATTTTTTGGTCAAGACTTTCTGGACGCGGGCCAATATTTTATATAGGCTCCTTACGGGTATGTGCATTTCCGGGAAAATTTCCTTTAACCGCGTTTTAGCTTTAGTACTAAAAGTGCAAAACTCGTTTACCTTAGTGCGTATGTCAAACACAATCATGTCTAAATAATGATTTTAGTTGGCATAAATTTGTTGTTCATTGTTAAAATATTACAATTTTTATCAAACAAGTGTTTTAATCATAATTGTAAGGACGACCAGATGTCAGACGACAAGATGATTTTTACCATTATATTCCACTCAATAGAATGGAATATAATTTTTACTAGGCTTTCTTTAAAGATGGCTGGCGGTAACAAAAGCTATTTTATGTTGAAATATTCTTTCACCCCAAAAAAAATTCAATAAAAAACACGTGTTGTTAAAACTTGTGTTTTTAAGGGTTTTGACATAATTATTTAAAGTCTCGCTAATAGCTATAAAAGTTTGCAAATGGGAAAAATTAAATTATACATATCAAGAACAATACCTAAGGATAAATTTGCAACCTCTAAAAATATTTATCGTTCGTTTTAGCAATAGTTATAGCCAGTTTTTTCTAGGTGGCCGAAGTTAATGGTACGCGCCTTAACTTCGGTCACTATTACAAAAAGTTCAAACCCCCACTTATTTTTAGGTGTAACAGGAATTTTGAAGTTTTGCACTGGATAACAAAAATAAGTGTCGTTTGATTTTTAGACCAAATCCTGGCTCTATTAAAAGAGCCAGAAAAAGTTATTCAAAAAAATAAAAAAGGTGGCCGAAATTAAGTAAGTTACCCTACATTTTTACCAATTATTTGGTATTTTTTAAATTTAATTATTTTGTGTTTTTTAACTAAATATTTGGTTGATTTTTCCAAACTAGTTGGTAATTTTTTACCAAATAGTAGTTTTATTATCAGATGCTTGGAAAGTATTGTTGGCAGCTATTTAACCAAATATTTTTCAAGTTATTACTAAATACTTGATATTTGAATTACCCAAATTAAACGAATTATTAATGCTAAACGTTTTACTTATCTTTCTGATCATAATGTAATTCATATAAATACACCAGAAGAGCAAAACTATTGAGCACAACTTTAAATGACATGTATAACACCATAAAATAGGCAGTAAGTAAGGTAAATATTCACTAAACTCTAAAAATTTTCTAGGGAAAATAACAAAGCTATTTAAAAATGTTAAATACAAATTTTTTACTGAAACGCTTTATTATTTAATGTTAGTGGTTAATTATTAGTTTTGTATTTGATTTAAACTTATTTGATTAGTCAATAATGACTCGTTAACGCAACTACTGCACATAATAAATTATTTATTTTTATATTATTTTTTTTTTTTTTTAGCGTATAATTTTATAAACAGATGATAATTTAGATAGAATAGATAGAATATAATAGAATGAATATGCAGACCAATGCCAATGATAATTTAGATAGAATAGATAGAAAATAATAGAATGAATATGCAGACCTGTGCACTGCCCCCCGGGGTTTCATTGGGGGGCAATTCTAAAACGGAGGGGGCAACTTTTTTTAAACGGAGCGGGGTAAACAAAACAGGGGGGCAAGCAGGGAGGAAAGAAAAAACAGAAAAAAAAGGAGAAAAAAAGAAAAGAAAAGAAGGTAAAAGGGAAAAAAGGACAAAAAAGCGAAAATAAGGTAAAAATAGGTCTAAAATGGCTTAAAATGCATTGGAATAGGCTAAAAACTGCGAAAAAAATTGCGATGATGGCGTCATTATAGGTGGCGCCATGCTTTTAGGGTATTTTTTTTATTTTTTTGCGGGGGGCAATAAAACAAGGGGAAGAAATCCTCCAATAAAACGGTGGGGGGGCATTTCTAGACCGTGCACAGGTCTGAATATAGATTTATTTATCAACAATAATTCAACACTTTGTTTTTTGTAAATCCCTTTTCAAATTTTTTTTTATGTTAACTTCCTTATATAAACCTATGCACTGCCCCTCCACGGTTTTATTGGGAGCATGGATGAGAAAGGGGGGGGCAGGGTGGGGTCCACCCACCCCATAGCCTAAAAATTTTGGGACCCCCTTCCCTAGACGAAAATCCAGGGGGCCCCCTCC